>NEWO01000710.1:243423-271182 GCA_003013225.1 Phalaenopsis aphrodite
AAATACATAAGAATCTGTGCTATGTAGGCTTTAACCTGAAAAATTAGCTTATAATCACTAGAAACAATAATTAAATAAAATTGTGGTGGCATTATGACATGAAAGAAGCCAAAAAGTAATACTGAATATAGATCTTAAAAACGGATTGTTTTCATTTATTTTTCATAACTCGCATTATTTATTGATTTATTACAAAACAAATGATTTCAAACTAATCAAAATAACTTTGAAAGACGTTACTTCATCAAATAAATTTTTTTTTCATTGGATGGAGCTACAACTTCTCAAACCAAGGTCACGTTTGTGTTACTTCATCAATAGTTAGTTTCTGAAAACGCCATTAACTGTTTGGTTTGCGTGTCTTTAAAAACGATGTCTGCCGTGTTTGAGTTTTGTACACTAAACGCAAGCTGCGGGTCGACCCCAACAGTCGACACGCGGACCGCGGTTCAAGATAAGTTGCTTATTATGAAACGCATAAACCTACACCTCTGATGTGCAAATATTTTCTTTTTAAATAAAATTAAGAACACATTTATACCAAAGACGACTGTTTTTGATGGGAAAAAAGATCAAATCTGCCCTGAATTTTATCGAAAATCAAATTGATTTTTAGAAACTTCAGAAATGAAGTCGTGACCATTCAATACGCATCAGATAGTTATAATAGGCATCTGCAGCATCTATAAATTCCAGTTTGTAAAATAAATCAATAAAAATTCCACTACATGAAAGAATATATATTTGTATAAATTTGTCAAAATAAACATTTCGCGTCCAAAAACAGGGCAGGGAAGCTAACATAGCCAAAAACAAGGCAGGGAAGCGAACATAAGCAGCTAATACATGATAAAAATAAAAAAATATGATATTTCATCAGAATTCGGATCGGTTGACTCAAAGAGAGGGATGTTTATTTTGATAAAATTTAAATGTGAGAGAAGCTGGACATTTTCAGACTGGGAGATTCAGACATTGGCCTGCTGGAATTATTAAGGGCATTTTCCTTCTGCTTCCCTCAAAGCACCAAGAAATAGATCCTTCAGATGGCCGTTTGATGCAGCCACTCTCCTTGACATGATGTCAAAATCCCCTCCATGCCTATATGAAAAATTCCCAAAAATGAAAATGAAAAATGAAAAATGGCATTTACATGCCTGCCACACAATTCTTGTCTATTTACATATTTACATTCATAACATTCAAATCATTAACATCGCATCAAAAATACCACTTCACTAACTTTCTAAAAGTCAAATGCACCATTTATGCTTTAGTTTATAGCACCAAGGTGCTGTAAATGTAAAAACTAAACTTTAGGTGTTAGATATGTAAATCCATAACAATTGTGTGGTACGAACGTAAATTTCCCAAATGAAAATAGATTTGATTCATGCACTATTTTAATCATTTGCCTATTGGCCACGTGTTGTTCTCGTGTAAATTGGACTTACGGGTCGAAAATGAGTCCTCCAGCTTCTTGAAGAATGATTGCCCCGCCAGCAACATCCCTACAAAAGCAAAATCTTATTGAGTCGCTTAACCCATAGGCACGTAAAGTTTAAAAAATCCGAGCCAAATAAAATACCACCAAATTCCTACGTATTTATAGATTCAACACCGAAACATTTTTACATTTATATCACCCAAATCTTTCATATTACATAAAAAATATCACTATTTTAACTTTCAGTACACCCATTCATGCTAGGTAAGGTGACATGTATGCAAAAATTGAAGTTGAAGTGTTAGATATGTAAATCCGTAGGAAATAAGTGGCATGTAGGTAAATCTTCCAAAAAATAATGAATGTTGCAAATTACCAAGGACCGCCGAACCCGAGTTCATAGAAGATGTCAATCCTACCACAAGCAACACTACAAAGGTTCAATGCACAGGAGCCATCCATCCTAAGAGATCTCACCTGGTAAATGCCAATTTATGAAAAACCATTTCAAATTATATTTTCTATAAATATAGTTTTTGAGTGTGATCAACCTTAAAGAGGAGACTGTTGATTCTGTCTGTTGTAGCATCTACAGTGGGCTTATCACGTGTTGTTCCAACCTGCTCCAATATTTTCATTAGAATCACAAAATAACCAAACAAAATAACAAAAATTTAAAGGCTATTTCATTATAAAATTTAAATGATAAATAGTTTTCTGAACAGGACAAGATGCTTGATTATGTGCAGAATCAACGATTTATTTAAAGGCCTGATAGTGATGATCTTGTAAGATTGCACAGACTTTATCCTAGGGGAGACATCTAAAATAATAACAATGCACACATGTCCATATATTTCTTACCCTACAATGTACCTTTTCCCCTTCAAATTATTTTTCTTTATGGATCCACTTTATGTATAAGATAAGATTGTTAGTGGGCATTCCTAAACTAGACAGTATATAAGTCCAGAATTATATATTCTCTACTACAATGAGAAGATAATTGAGCTTTTTTGGTCAGAAAATCAAGTTGAAAATCCTATTTTTGATATTTTGTGCTCAACATTGAGATGTCTGAGCTTGCTTGATTTCCACGATTAAACTGTAAGCCAGATGTTCAGCTTTTTTATCTCATGTGATTAAGTTGCAAGTCCTATGTTTCATACCTTTCACATATTTCACATCCTTTTGATACATTCTCTATTATGATGAGAAGATATTTGAGCCCTTAATCATATAAGATTGAGCTCTATTTTATATAAATATGTTTTACATGCAATTAAGCTATACGTCATGTCTTCCATACCTTTTGTTTCTCCTTTAATACATTAAGAAGACTTTTGGGCTTCTTGATCTCAGTCCCATTGAACTTTATTGTTCTTTAGTCGAATTAAGGAGATATTTAAGCTTGCTGATCTCTTATGGTCAAAGCTACAAGTCTTATTATAGGTATCATCTTCGCCACATGAAGAATGCACATTTTTTTACTACCATTCCCTCCTAGATTATAGATAGGATTGTCAACTTTGGCATGTACAATCACATATGGTACTATATATCCAATCTGGGTTCTTCCCTTGTTCGATAAAGAGTGTAATCATGTCTATCAGTCTGGGGCTTAGTCTACGCCCTTGGTCTATGAGAATCCTTGGATGAGATAATCTATGATTGCAGGGTTCCTTAATTCACCACATGACAAAAAAGACTAAGGGCACCAATGACCCAAAATGATGGAACCATGTGATCTTAACTAAGGCCATCATATCCTCTAATAAGCTAGTCTTCACTTTTTAACATCCATTTATCTTTTTTTTTTGGACAAGTGCCTCCATACATTAATGTAAGCCTCTCTTTTGCATCTATTTCAGTGTCAGTGTCAGTGTGTGTGGAGCCTGATAGCATGACAACAACACAACCCAAGGCATTCTAGCACCCAAGTGCCCAAGAGTGGTGCCTCAATGCCAATAGGGGTGCCCGTGAACCAAGTACCAGAAAATCAAGAGCCCTGAATGGGGACAGTTTTGTCGCGGGATGATTGTTTTTAGGTTTGAAAATAGAGCATTGAGTATTTTGGAGCTCGTGAAGGGCGGTCCATCGCCTAGAAAAACGACTCCAAACAACGTGTGGAAAGATAGTACCGCGAAGGGGTTTCTCTTCCGATCGGATTTATGTCCTTGACTTCTATAGGACGGACGCATCTCTCGGCAGTGCGTATAACAATAGCAAGACAGAGCGACATGTGCAACGAGCTCTGTGTTGGATTTCTACGATTTGCTCTTATGCGATCGAGAGAGGAGGAGCGTCCTGAGTTCGAGACTTGTAGAGAGGAACTCTGAGCGTGGTTTAATTTGTATATTTCTACTCATTACGTAGTAAAATTTTTTTGTGTTGTATGACTACGTGATTTTTTTCTATTCTCGAGTTTTTTCACGTTAAATCTTATGTGTTTCTTTAAACTTCTTCTGTTGTGCGCTTCTTGCTTTGGATCTTTCGAATTGGTGTGTTTTTTTCCAATGTGATTTGTAAATCGTTCAAATCTACTTTCTCCCTCCAACAAGTTGTATAAGAATGAAGTTTTTTGAAGATCTTTGATTTGAATGGGAGAAATAATAGACAAAGTGAGGTACAAAGTGGAGAAGTTTAACAAAACAAATTTTGCATTCTGGAAAATGCAAGTTGAAGATTCATTGAATCAAAATAAATTGTAAGTGCTATTAGAAGGATCACCAAAAACATGAATATATGACGTTGGAAGAATGTGAAATGATTGATCAAACAACATTATGTTTGATCTATCTTTCACTTTATTTATTTATTGCTTTTAACATTGTTAATGAGAAAATTATGGTGGATCTCATGATAACACTAATAAGGATGTATGAAAAACCTTCAGCTTCAAAAAAGATTTTTTCGATTAAGAGATTATTCAGCGTGAAGATGATGAAGTGGAATTTTGTAGTTGATTATTTGAATAATTTCAACATTGTGACAAACTAATTGTGTTATGTGGGCATCAAGTTCAATGACAATGTCAGAGCATTCTTAATTTTATCTTCATTGCCAGACAGTTAGGATGTTCTGGTTACAACGGTGAGCAACTGTTAAAGTAATATGAAGTTAAATTTTGATGACATCATGAGATTAGTGTTGAAAGAAATTTGAAAGAAGGCGATCGGTGAAACTTCAAATTTTGTTTTGAATGTTGAGAACAAGGGAAAGAAATCTAGAAAGAAATACAGTTAGAGACAGAGTCAAGCCAATAAGTGGAAAGCCCAAGTCAGAAAGAGAAAATGACAGAGGTTGTTGTTGAAACTACAGGAAAAAAAGTCATTTCAAGAAGGCTTGTAAATCTCTGAAGAAAGCTGGTGGTAGAGGTCAAGGCAGAAATCTCTTTACAAATCCCTCCACAGGTAAAATCCAATGTGACTTCCTAGTTTTATCCCTAGACAGCCTTGAATCTTAGATAGTAAATTCAGGTGTCTCTTTCCATACTTGCTCCAACAAAGAAGTGTTTAAAAACTACACTCAGTGATCTAGGGAAGGTGTATTTGGGAGATAATAAGACTTGCAATATTATAAGACAGGGTGAAGTTGATATCAAATTGTCAAATGCAATAATCTTAAGCTTGATGAAGTTAAACATGTTCCAATTTTGAAGAGAAATTTAATCTTTGTGAGCCAACTTATAAGGTCAGGGTACATGACTAATTTCACAGGTGATTAATGGAGAGTGACCAAGGGCAATGGTGGTGGCTCGAAACAATATTGAAGACACACTTCACCTGATCAATGAGATGGTACAAATCATTGATGTGGATGGAACAAAGGTTGATGTAGGTCCGTGGTGCTGCAGTCCTGAATATATGAGTACTACATGTACGGGGTATCTAATTTCTAAGAAATAAGCTTTAGGGCATAAAATCTATAAATCTAAAGTTTTGTGAAGACTATGTATATGATAAACAAAAGAGAGTTTATTTCTTTAAAAGTGGGTCAATGATGAGGTCTAAGAAGCTGAAGTTAGTACATACTGATGTCTAAAGTCCCACTCAAGTTCAATTCATTAAAAATTCTTACTATTTTGTCACTTTTATAGATGATCATACCAGAAAAGTAAGAGTTTACTTTTTAAAGCATAAATCTGATTTATTTAGAGTGTTTAAGAAGTGGAAGACCATATTAAAAAATGAGACAAACTTGAGGTTGAAATACTCAAATCAGATAATGGTGGAAAATATCGTTATCAGAAGTTCAAGAATTATTATGCTTGAGAAGGGATCAGACATGAGTTCGTTGTTCCAAGAACACCACAACAGAATGGAGTGGTTGAACACATGAATAGAACAATCATAGCGCATGCTAGGAGTATGAGGTTGTATATAGGCTTGCCAAAATAGTTCTAGGCAGAAGTAATGAATATTGCAGTTTATCTCATAAATCATTATCCGTCGGTACCTTTGAATGAAGACTTACCTAAAGAAGCCTTGAGTGACATGGAGTTAAATCTATCTCACTTAAAGATACTTGGTTGTTCAACATATGTATGTTGATGCAAGATATAGAAGTAAATTTAACTCAAAATATGTCAAGTGCACGTTCATTGATACGATTTAGATGAATTTTTGGGTACAAATTCTATGATTATCAGAATCAAATGTTCATCAAGAGCAGGGATGTGATATTAAATGAAATAGAGATGTATAAGGACAAGAATAGAACGCAAGATTGTCCGTCAACTACTTTTAAGGAGTCGTTCAAGTATGTTAAGATAGAAAGCAATGGTGATCAAGAAGAAAGAGAAAGGAGACGTGCTCAATCTGATGAAGCACATGAAGTTGTTCAGCACCTGCAACTGATGCCAGGTCCAACAGAGTCACATGGCTGATATAGAAGCTTTCTCTTTTATTATAATATATTTTGCTAATATTGGTGAACAACAGTCCTATCAAAGTCGTGTTAAGCCTAGTAATAGAGGAAGATCTCACATTTAGAGTAGATGGACATAATTACGGCCTTCATACATTGTAAGCTGGAAGAGGAACAATATATGGTGTAACCGCAAGGTTATGAGATTCCAAGAAAAAAAAAGGACTTCAGGTTGAAGAAGAGCCTTCATGATTTGATGCAAGCCCTAAAATAGTGATATATAAGATTTGACAGATTCTTGTCAGACAGTGATTATACGAAGTGCTAGGTGGACCACTATTGTTTCATAAAAAATTTTATAATTATTATATCTGACTTCTTTTATTGTGGATGGCATGTTGATTACCTGAACATATGAAGAAAATTTGAGACTTGAATAAAAAATTATCAATGGAGTTTGAGATGAAAGATTTAGATCCAACTAAGAAGATACTCGGGATGAGAATTAGCAGGAACATGAGTTCAGATATAGTGGATTTATCTCATGTAGAGTATGTTGAGAAGGTTCTACACAAGTTCAACATGAGTGAGTCAAAACCAGTGTAGACCTACTTAGGTAGTCCCTTCAAGTTATAAGGAATTGTCATATAAGTCTAAAGTTGAGTAAGCAAGGGGTCTAAAGTTGAGTAAGCAAAGGTAGGAAGAATCCCCTATGCTTCACCTATTGAAAATTTGGTATATGTGATTATATGTGCAAGACCATATACTGAACATATAGTGGGAGTGGCCAACAGATACATGGGTAATTCAGGAAAACATCATTGGAAGATGGTGAAGTGGATTGTCAGATACTTGGTGGGAACAATCAACAAAGCACTTTATTCTGAAAGTACAGGGATTGATTCATACTGATATGCAGATTTAGATCTGACAGATGATATAGATGATAGAAGAAGTACAACATAATATATTCACTTTGGAAAACATAACAATAAGAATGACTCAAGATGGAGTGCATGGAAAGGAAAAACCCAGAAGTGGCACTCCTGCGTTATGAGCGGTTTCTTCTCCAATCGGGATTTAAGTCCTTAACTTCCATACGAAGAAGGAATCTCTCGGCAGTGTGTGTAATAGAAGTGGGATATAGCGAGCGGTGTTGTAAATTTGTGTTAGATTTCTACGGTTTTCTTTACTGTGATCGAGAGAGGAGCGTTCTTGAGTTTCAGGCTTATATAGAGGAACTCTAAGTGTGGTGTAATTTGTACATTTGTCATTATTTCATAGTAAAATTTTGGTGTGGTTTGGCTCTGGTTTTTCCTATTCTTGAACTTTTTTACATTAAATCTCGTGTAATTTTCTTGATTTCTTGTATTGTGCACTTCTCTTCAATTTTTTGTTCGTGATCTCTCAAATCAATGTGTTTTTCCGTGGTGTAATTTGGTTATGAATCGATCGAATTTGATTTCTCAGTCCCAACATTTTGAAGTTATCCACCTTGGTTCCTAGGTAATATTATACCTTATCCTCCATAAAGGGCCTATTTTTAATTTGATGAGAGTAGGCCTACCTAGACTCAAAACATACCTGAATATAAGTATTGATGTTTTAATGATAAACCTTAATGAGAAAAGAGTTTTTTCCCTCTAAGAAAGTTCCTCATAAATTCTACAGATGCCAATTTGCCTTCCATTATCCCTACAAGTTTATGAGAGTGGATTGATCATGTTACGTTCAATCCTATTGTAATGCCACATGAATATTTTGAAGATCACACGTTCAGACTCAAACTTTCAAAGAATTGAGAAATAAAAAGAAAATAATAAGGAGTTCAAACAATCATTTATCAAGATGCAATATGATGTATTAAAAATATCACAATAGCGATTGAAAGAGAACATTTTAAATGGGGATATTAGTAAAGGAAATCATGTTTGATGTTTTCGCCAACATAGTTAAAAGGATAGAATAAGTTATAATTTTTTTAGCAAATGTAATGCTATTTAAGCAAACATACAATGTCCTTAGAGAAGTATTTTTGAATGGTCATTGCAAACTCTTCAAAATAACAAGCATGTGGTCCAAAGTCTTCCCAATGATAAAGATCCTTTGATAATTAACTCTTAACTAAAATAAGTATTTTCATCATGGGATAATAATATGATTAAGTTCAATCCTTTAGCGCGAAACAATCAGCTCTGTTTAGAAATCATGGGAGTTAACTCAAGTCGCCCTACATAAAAATCTAAATGCCCTAATTCCACAATCCAAAAATCTCAACAGGGTAAATTTCAACTATTGCCGACAAAGAGGATTTAGTGGTAACATGAAAACTTTTCATCTAAGGAGTTTCACAATAATCATATTGTGATTGTTGTGCTTTGTCATGATTTCAAAACCAAAAAATGACTTGATAAAAATATTTATAAAAAAAATCTAGATTATCTCTTCATTGCAAATTTTCTTTTAAAATCAACAAAAAGAATCTCCTTTAAATTTGAATGATTTCAAACATGATGGGATAAAAAGCAAATATAAAGACATGTCCTACTCACCAAAGTTATGCTAGATGAATAGGTTTGTTTAGGATTGTCTTGGTTAGATCCTCCTAAATTTTCTAAAATAATTTAAGCTAGTTCTTTAAGGACCAAAACATCTTCTTTTTGAACCTCCTTTAATGATCAGTTGATTTAGGAAGAACTTAGCAGTGTTACTATCATTATGTCCAAAGCTTCGGTAATCTTCTCTTGTGTTGATTGATCATCATCATTTGCATATTGTTTACTTGAAAATCAGCATAAAGACGAAGGAGTTTTCAGACTTCTACTAACTCAATGTCAAATAATCGGATCAAGTTAATCATCCTATATAAAATCTGAATCCCTTGATTCCGCAATCCCAAAATCTCAAAGGTTAAATTTCAACCATTCTCGACAGTTGACTTGGGAAGAACTTGGCAGTATTACCATCCTCATGTCCATAGCATTGGTGAATCCTCTTCTAAGCTGGCTGGTCGTCATCATTAGCGTATTATTTACCTAATATTTAGTAAAAAAGTGGTCTGAGTTTTTTGACTTCTGCTAGTTAAATTTGAAAAAGCAAGGTATTATGAATACTATTTCACCCATTATGACTGAAAAAATGATCTTTTTTTGAAAGTGTAGTACTCGGATAGGAAAGTAAGAAAAAGGCACCTGCAAGAATGAAAAAAAAAGGAAAAAAAAAATGTCAAACAGAGAAGGCTTAAGCTAGCACCAAGCAATTGATGTTTTTCCAATTTTTTATGTGCTAAATCTTCGTGAAACTATACTATAACCCTCAGAAGCTAAAACCAACAGGACAAATTAACAAGAAAAGGCATATCTTGAAATATAAGATTCATGCAATATCAAATAATGCCGTATAAAAATAAAAGAGATAGCTAAAAACACTATATTATCAAAATATAAGATTAATACAACATGAAACCAATCTAGAATGAGATCTTTCACTAGCATCTTATAACTTGAGAAGTTAATGAAAGGACTGATGCTAAACAAAAACAAACCCATACTTTTTTTTCAACATTTTATTTCTCTTTTAAACTTTTTTCTAGAGATAACAAGGTATATTGAGTGCATGGAGGTCCCACTAATGCATGATCAAGAAAGGGTTTGATTTACCGAAATTTAAATATGTCGAAAAACCTTCCCATTAGTTAAACTTAGGACCTATATGATAAACTAGTTATGCACATTTCTAAATGTTTCTAGGGAAACCAATTGAAAAGAAAATAGTAAGAGCTCAATGTCAAAGCTTTTAACATTGAATTCCATCAAACGTCTTTCACTATAACAAAAAAAGCGAATAAGTTTTAACAATAGTTATAAAAATGACTTAGATATTTCATTTACATAAATGTAATAGTTATCCAATCACAAAGATGATCAACCCACCTCAGTTGCAAGAAGGGACTTCAATAACTCAGTTTGAGATGATACTGCAAACATTCAAATGGTATAAGACTTTGATTTGTACCATAACAAACAAATTAAACATCAAAGAAAATTATTCCTTCAAAAATATTTAAGAGTACCAGTACCTTTTATGGGATTACCATTGAGGAAAGCACCTTGTCCACGAATACCAGTAAAAAGCTAAACATAAAAAGAAAATGAAGGATCAATTAGAAAACTTAATGATAGTTAAAGTTCCCAAACTAGTATAAGTGAAGATTTGAAAAAGCAGAACATTGTTTTGAAATCAAGTCAAAAAATGCACCGATATCGTAGATGAATCAGTCTTTTGACTAGCAGTGGAAATGTTTTCATCTTGATTCTTCAGATTATTAAACAGTAATGAAAGAACGTATTTGGATGTAAATTTTAGGTGATAGAAAATGGAGAGGAATAATGACAGACTGTAAAACAGATATTCAGGAAGAATGGACGTTCTATGCAATTATATAGGAAAGTTTAGAGGTTTTATACAATGCAAATTACACAAATAGGGAAATACCTTGGACAGTTAAAGGCAGATTTTATGCAATTACAACACAATAATATGGATCAATGCAAGGTGAAAATAACATATTAACAACAAAGATCAACATGCCATAATGAGAACATTAAGAAAAATATATGATAAACGTATGTTAACTGATTATATTAGAGAGACAAGGATGTACAGCTGAATGAATTCAAGGTAATGGAAAATAGATTAAATGACTTTGGCATATACAATAGAGAAGGGGAGATGCACTGATAAGGCGGGTAAATATAGGAGAAATAAATTCAAAAAGCAAGTCTCAAATAATTAGGATAACACTAATGATGATGATGACAACGATAATATACTAGAAATTGCAAGATTGTTGTTTCTTTTAGTGAAAATTTGCAATGTGCCCATTCCAGCGTGCCTTGAACAAGTAAAACATGTTTGTGCTTTGCAAAAAATAGAATGGAGAATGTGAAGTTAAATTTAAGAGGAGAGTTCAATGAACCTCACTGACTCTTGAAGTATATATTAAGTCTTTAAAATTACAAGAAAAGTGTCAAATAGTCCCTGACTCTTTGAAGGGGTACAAAAGTGCAAGCAAGTCCCCAAACACTTCTAAGGAAAGCTAAAATAGAACACAGCGTGGACTATTTCAACTGATATTAAAAGAGTATAGGAATTATTTTGGCATTTGATAGACTCACTGACTCAGGGAATAAAATGGCTCCATGTAAATAGTCAAAAGACTATTTTGGTACTTTACTAATAAAATTACTGATAAATTTCATCCAGTGCAAAATATAATTAAAAGATGAAAGGACTTAAGCTCACCTCATCAATTATCGGATTGTATACAACTCCCAAAATAAGGACCTTATTAATGGTGAGGCCAATAGAGACACAAACAAAAGGGAACCTGCAAAAGATTTGGTGATCATCTATTCCCAAGAAGCACGCATGGTGAAGAGCATATATCTTTTCAAAGGCGATACCCATGAACAAAATTTGTAGTTCCATCAAGTGGATCCACAATCCATGTCGGATCATCAGTTAACTCGGAAGTGCCCAAAACAGCGGAGGTCTCTTCGCCAATAAACTACAAACAAAGATTGACATAAAGATGAAAAAGATTCACAGCCCGAAAAAGTCCAATGAAGTTTTATAAAATACGAGACAAATACTCACTTTATGAGTAGGGAAATGCTTCTTGATGTGACTAAAAATAAGTTCCTCACATTCTTTGTCAGTTTCTGTCACTAAATCCACCTGCGTTTCCATCAGTTTCTCCCATGAACAACCCATTTCGAAATTTAAATTATCAGCAAATCAAGGAACAAGTATTGAAAGATCAATTGCGATCTAAGAGGTTGTTATTGTTTGAATTAACGGATCCTATAATACCTTTCTATTGATCTAGCAAAAATAGAAGAATTGGGTTGGTGCAAACTTTGATTTTTTAACCTCAAGTGGCAAAAAAATGAAGAAGGGCGGAGAAGAATGAAAACAAACCAGTCCTTTGTGCTCCACATGCTTGGTCTGGTAAAATCCTCTGCGAATGACCTGAGGGATCACCGATATACATATAAAAAAGGACAAATTTTTATGGTAAAACTCGTTTGAACAGAAAAAAGACCGAGAATCAGCATATAAATAATAGTTAAGCAAAGCCGTGGCCTGAGCTCTTATCACCTCCCCGGCGTTCTTTGCGGCATCCACGGCGACATCAAGGAACTCAGCAAGCGTGTCTGGAAAGGACATTGACGACATTGAATACAGCAATAAAGGAGATGCAATGCGATGAATTGATTGATGAAAAGAGACTTTTGGAGGAAGAAGAAACTCAATAGCGAATGCAGAGAAGAGATTTGATGCGTACATTTATCGGCCATAATTCTCTGGCCATCAAAATCTAATCTTGCGACAAGGAAGGATGGCTGCATATTTCTCAGGCTATCAAAATCTAACCTTGCGACGAGAAAGGAGGGCTGCTGATTCCTCCGCTTTCACTGCCTTCTCTCGCCCTTCGCTCGCTGGATTTTCTCTTCGAACTTGAAGTTTTAAGGACCAAAAACAAAAAGCCCGAAACAAGTGGAACGGTTTTTGCTTCCACGACCTGCAATTTTTTATTCCTTAATGAATGGCTCTGCAAATTTTCATGCGACAAAACATTAAACATGATGTCAGGAATTAATAAATAAGAACTGTGTGATAGGTTTGTAAATCCCTTCTATATTAACTATTTTAATATTTTCCAAATATGCTTGAACGAAGAAGCTATATAATCATGTTAAATCAAGATGTGAGTGTATATTGTGTGCTAGATAATTTATAATAATTGAGTGAAGATTTTATATTTTAATTTTATACAAAGATATTGCACATAAACATATACATATAAAGAAAAAGAGTATAACAAAAACATATTTTATTTAAGAAAATTGAAAAGAATAAACTATGAGACTTAAGTAAAATAATCTCTTAGAAGGAGGGTGGACAACTTTTAGGCAATGATAGTTAGATGATGATAGTTGTGTAATGCTGATGAAAATTAAACAATGTTGATTGAATAATGATTGTCAACATACAATAATTAGATTATAGTGACTTTTGGTAGACATGAAACAACAACTGGATAAAGATGATGGATGACAGTAGTTGATCGTGGTAGTTAGTTTTGAATGTTAGTTCAATATTTTAAATAATTCAAATCTCTAAATTAAAGAATCTATTAGCCCTTTGCAAACTCAAGTCAATAATCTCTCTCATGAGGAGAATAATAGTTTAATTATAATTTTTTTGAATGCATTTGATAAATCCAGTCAAAATCTCAAAATAATCTGTTAGATGACTCATATTAATTCTTTTGATCATAAATTAATTTTTAAGTGTCTTTATAACTTCATAATTGAGTGATCTTAAACATGTTAGATTTTTCTACTTGAGATGCTTAATTTGAATAAAAGTGTGAGATTTTATGATCCTTCAATTAAAGTCTAGAAAATTTCAAGTACACTTCAAGAGCCTGATTTGTGCTTATTCAGACCCATATTGGATCATCTTTGATGTCATTAGGTTTATATGGCCAAGAAATTTGTTTTAACATTTGGCTCTACAAATCATTTTATCCAACCAACATCAAAATTTGTATTTGAAAAAAAGAATTTTTAGTGACATAATAACATCAATATAATACACATGTGCGCGCGCAAACAGACACACAAGAAGCTAAAATGATAATGGGGCGAATATGAGTTTTTCCACAAATAAAAGCTGAGACATCCTTAGCCATCTAGGTCATTTATGTCATTCAAACCATATAAAAATCTAAAAATTTGGAGGACATTTAAGCAGCTTCAAAATTAGTAAAAATGATTTTTTTTTTAAAAATAAAGTTAGTAAGACAAATTTATAATTTAATTGAGAAATTTAAGAGAAACTTATTTTACCTTGGGAAGGTTTACATATGTACCACTCAATTCCTAATTATTAAAATATCAAATATCTAACTTTAATTTTTACATATATGCAATCTTATATATGCATGAAAAAATGTATTTTTTTAAAATAGTGATATTTTTTATGTGATGTGAAAAATTTGGATAATACAAATATAAAAGTAAAATACAGCTGTTATATATGTAAATACCAATTGAGTGGTATGTATGTAAATGCCCTATCATAAATTATGTAAAACATTTATTTTGCTAAGACCACACAATTCAATGGGATGTGATGGAATTCTAGCATATACTTCAAGCATATTCCCAACATCGAATATTCGAACTACAATGCGATTCGCTGGGATGCCACGCTGCACGTGGACCCATTTCCGAATCCAAAATCCAAATATTAAATGTTCTTACAAATATATATATATATATAGTGTCACTTTTTCTTATAATTATTTGTATCGCATTATGATGTTGAAATTACTATTAATATATCACAGCAACATTTGAAAATTAATTTGGTTTAAATGCCGCGGCAACTCTTTATGCTAGTGTATAATCAAAAATGGTCTATACTGATCTTGAGAAAACCTAACGGTCAAAATAAGATGGATTAGAATGTCCTTTGCTCTGCTCTTTAAAGTGAGACTAAATATGTTATTTTTATATTTTACTCGTTCTATTTTTTATAAATAGGAGAGTTATATAACGTGAGAAACTTTTTGGCTCCCCACACTTTTAAGTTCGATATTTTGTAGAATAAAATGAGTCCACAAGCCCAGGAACACCTCGATTCGCCCCGAGAGGGCAAGTCTTCCTCTCTTTCTCTCTCCCCCATCTCTCTCTCTCTCTCTCATTCTCTCCCTCACAAATTTCCTTTCCTCGGTCTTAAAAGCTCTATCCCTTTGGGCATGATCTCCCAGACATATTTGGATTTAACATCTTTTAAGAAGCGGTGAGAACGAATCATGTTATCGACAAGAAGACGAGCGACGTTGACACTATTAGCAAAAAATACAAGGAAAGCTCACACATAAGTAGACTCACTTCACTTGATCGTCAAGAAACTCCACCTATTCTCCCGTAGGTCTGCTCCCCACTTGCCTCCTACCTCGCTGTCACGCAAGAAATCTGCACCAAGAGTCTCCCTATCATTTTCCTTCCTGCTCCTGTGGGGATCTACACCGACCTTTTCATTGTCAATTTCTCTCCGATCGATTGCTTTTATTGTTCTTTCACTTTAACGACCGACTCTTTCCTCGGAAATCCCCACAGATTAAGCCCTACCACATCATGCCTCCACGCTACGATGGTCGGTTGTTCCCCTTACTACACCGCCGAATGACCATCACTCCATCGACCTACCCAACACCTCAGCCCCCTATCACAAGCATCATCTCAACCCATCGGTTGGTCATTGCTTCAGCAATCGATCAATTTCTGATCGTCAGCCAGACATGAGGACCATCTTTTTCGTCACGCGTGGGATTTGAGGACAGACACATATGCAAGGCACATGTGTCTGCCACCCGACATTCAACTGCTTCTCATGAGAGAGCACTTATTCAGTCTGGAGACCGGGCAAAATTTTGCGTCCACACTCCAATTAAATAGCGCCACGTGGAATTGTGGTAATAAAAAAGAGAAAAATGACATTTTTTACTGCACAACTTGGCCTGAATCCCGTCCAAGCCGTCGAAAATTAAACACGCCTCCAAAAGCATCTTTTTGTAATTTTTTTCTTTTTGTCAGTCCATTCGAAAAAGCGCATTTTGTCACCTTTAGGTTTTATTTTGTCATGTTTTTCATTAGTGTATTTCGACAACTAGGGTTTTCAAAGTGATGAACGTCTCTCTCGACCAGAAAATGTTGATTGAATCTCAAAATCTTTGCATGAACTATGACAATGAGGTGAGTTAAGTTGTGCCCACAATGCTTTTATTCTGGTGGGATTGTACCAGTGTTTAAGTTTTATATTGGATAATGTGGTGTCATGGTGTTTAGCGTTTATGTAATTGGTGTGTTATGTTGGTATTAGTAACTTGTGTTATTTTTACTGACGTGAAGTTTATGGGTTTTTTTATTTGCTATTGCAGTGTTGCGATGGGGTTTATATAGTGTTAGTCTAGTATTATTGCGTTGTAGGTACTGTATTATTGGATGTGTAACTTTACTTTTTGTTGGAGCGAGACGTTTCTTGATGTTATACTATTTTTTTCCAGTGTTATTGTTTTGTCGTTGGATGGGTAATGTTAAAGTTTTATTGATGTGCCTTTGCCTAGGGTTTAGAGTTATCTTGTTGTTTTGTGATATTATTGTAGTGTATTATGATGTTATTATAGTATTATTGTGGTGTTATTACTAAGATTACTAGATGCATAATGCAACAAATTTTAACGTGTTATTTTGGTGTTCTTCTTGAGTTATTGATGTGATTTTGTGGCGCTAATTCAATATTATTTTGGTATTACTCTGGTGTTATTGAGATTTTGAAGGTCCTAGTTTAATGCATTCGTTTTATTGGGCTTACAATACTTGGTCGATATTATTTCCATGCCTAATAAAGTTTAATATGTTTTATAAATTGCAGTTCATCGAGTCTAAAATTGCTTGCAATGATTCAATTGCTGACAATCTGCTTCACACAGTTGTTCATAATGAGAAAGAGCATATGAAAAACATTATGCCTATGCACACCATATTAGATTTACTGTACGAAAAAACCACAATAGTTTTTAGTAAAATTCAAAGAGGATTAGGAAAAAGAACTTTATTCGTGATAAGGCCGGTTTTAAGAAAGAGTCGAACTTCAGTAGCACAATGAAGTTCAAAAGAGTGGACACAAGGACTGTTTGTCTAGTCATGATTTGATATGTCGTTGATGCCAAAGATAACTGATCGGTTAAGAATTTTATATAAAGTCATAACCATCCCTTGGTGGAGGCCAGTGATAAGCATATATTGAGTTCTAGCAGAAAATTAGGTGACATCATTGCAGGTGTGCTCAGATCAATGAGAGAGTCGGGGATTAGAGCAACTCAAGCATTTTGCTTCCTAACTACAAAAGCCGAGGGAGTGGAAAATCTTGAATGCACGAAGAGAGATGCCTACAATTTCATACAAAGAGAGAGAAGAGATAGAATTAAACATGGGGACGCTAACTCTCTACTCTAATTGTTCATGAAGAGACAAGCTAAGGATACTATGTTTGCGTGGGACTTCCAAATTGATGAGTCCGCCCGTTTTTTATGTTTCTTCTGGAGTGATGGGATGTCCAAAGTTGATTACGATTGCTTTAGGGATGTCATAATTAATACAATTTATAGATTAAATAAATATAATTTATGTTGTGCTCCTATTGTTGGTATGAACCACACTAACAAAATGTTCTCTTCAAAGTTGGTTTTTTGTCAGACGAATACAAGGGGCTTTTCAAAACATTTATCTGGATATTTAATAACAAGCACCCAATTATAATAGTCACTGATCAGGATCAAATAATGGCTAGAGTCATTGAAGACTGTCTACCACACACGAGATATAGATTATGCCAATGATAGATATACAATAAATTTCTTTCAAAAGTTCATTGTGGTGGGAGTAGCAAGAGAGTTGATGATTTTTTTTATAAATGCATGACCAAATGTGACTCTAAAGAGGAGTCTGGAGAAATTTTTGGTATAATGACTGGGAAAGGTAATCTGCACGACACTGCCTGGTTGGATGATCTATACAATATCAGTCATAAGTGGTAAACGACCTTCAATAAAGAAATATTTTGGATGGGAATCCAATTAACTTAAAGAAGTGAGTTCACTAATAGCATTTGTCATGATGTCTCCAACCCAACAAACCCCCTTACTGAATGTTTTCCAGGTCTTGAAAATGTCATGAAATCTTGGCGAAGAAATGAGAATGACAGATTTTAAATGTGAACAGTATGTAATTGTTCCCGTAGTAAGGACATTCCAGTGTTGAGGTTGTCCTCTTTAATTTATACAAGGAAGTTATATTCAGTGTTTGAAGTAGAGTTACTAAATGGTTTGTGTGGCCTTGTTGTGGAGTGCTTTGCCAACAAGGATTTGAAAATTTTACATTAATAATTTGGATAATAAGGATACAGATAAACCCTGGATTATTAGACTGAATATAAGTAAATTTGAAATTGCATGCAGTTCCTAAATTTGAAACAATGGGTGTACTATGTGCTCAAGCTCTATGGGTTCTTAACCTATAAATTATAACCAAGGTCGCTGATAAATATCTCTTATTACAGTGGTATGTTCATGCAAAAAGGGACATATATAATAGCTATAATTATAAATATCACAAGAAGTCACAAATATCATCAAGTTATTCAAGTGGACTCGTATTTCGTACACACGCACAAAAATTTGCATAACAGATTAGTACTAAATCATAAGGAAATGAACGACTGAGAATTGCATGCTGGAGTCTATGAAGAAATTATCAACTGATGTTGATGACATATTGAGTGGGAGAGAACCTCATGCAAAGCCAAAATTAAATAAGAAAAAGACAACCAATAAAGAGTGCAATTTGAATGACCAAACGAAGATGTGGCCAAAAAGAATATTTAATTCAAGATTAAAAGGCTATTGGGAGAAAAACAAGAGAGTAAAAAGTAAACTTTATTTATATTCATATACATGTTTTTTTAATGTTGCAATACTATTCCCTAACATGAAACATTGTATACATGAAAGGAAAAGAAGCTTGTTGAAGCCAAGATCCAGTTCGCTCATGCGACCCAAAGTTGCGTGCAATGTCAGATTACCTTTCTCAGGTACATAACTAAAAATTCAAAACTATTTGCACTATGTTGTTTGTTTTTGAGTATACTTCTTCATTTGTGCTCACTTGTAATTACTCAAAATTAGCAGGAATTTCCTACATTGCATCCGACAAAAACATATACGAGCTTATTAATGGACCTAGATGATGGTTTATAGTTTACTAAGAAACTACAAAGAGTTGCTTTCGTTTGCAAGATTAAAAAGTTATGTAATTACAAAACTTCTTTTTATGAGGGTACTCCTTTCTCTCAGGTGTGCCTTGCCAAGTTAGTGAAATGTGTTCCCCCTCCTCCTAATTGAGTTAAAAGTGTCTTTGCTTCTTTGCTTCACTTGTTAAAGCATCCTGTCCTTTGAAAGCTGAAAGCTGGGCTATTCTTTTTGCTATAATTATTGTAGGTTTGGCTAAGTGGTCTTGAATACAGGTGGAGATGGACTCTCTTTGTAAGTTGGAGTACATTTTGAAGAAAAAGGAACCTCCTTGGAAGACAATCATTATAGTAAATAAGATTTGAAGTTATTTGGATACTTTTGAGATCATTGTTGAATGGACATTCATCTAGAGGGAAGGTAATAATCCTGCATACCGTATTTCATAAAATGGAATCAGAAGAATAGTTGTAGGTACACAACCATCAAACCAATTGAAGATATTGATAAATGGGGTCATTTTACATCTTCTTTATATTAGATGTTGACTTTTTGTTTTTCTTTCAATATTGGATATGTGGAATATTTCAATCACACCAATCATACCACAGAGAGCTCCAATCACACGATAGATTATTCTAATAACATCGAAAAACTACTCAAATAACACTATGGAGAAATTCAATCTCACAGCGGATAACTGCAATCACATCATGGAATATCCCAATCACATTACAAAATATTTCTAATGACACCAGAAAACTACACCACTAACACTAAGGAGAACTCCAATCACATCGCAGAGAACTATAATAACATTTGCTTTGTGTTTAAAAAGATATATTTATGTAATAACCTTTGTGTGATTAGAGTTATATGTGGCATGATTAAAGTTCTAAGCGATGTGACCGGAGTGTTCTGTAGTATTATTTAAGTAGTTTTCTTGTGTGATTGGGATATTTCATGGTGTGATTGCTCTCCGCGGTGTGATTGGAGTGGTCTTTTGGTGTTATTGGAAGTATTCTGCGATGAGATTGGAATATTTTGTGGTGTTATTGGATTTCTCCACGGTTTGATTGAAGTTCTCTGTGGTGTCATTATATTAGTTTTTAGTGTGATTAAAATATTTTGTGGCGTGATTGGAGTTCCCCATGGTTTGGTTGGAATATTCTGTGGTGTTATTGAAATATTCTACGGCATGATTGGAGTTCCCCGCGGTATTATTAAAATATCTATGATGTGATTTGGATATTCCTTGATGTGATTGAAGTTCTTCTAGACGTGGTTAGAGATCTCTGCAATGTGATTGGAGTGCTTTATGATATTATTTGAGTAGTTTTTTGGCGTGATTGGGATACTCTATGGTGAGATTGGAGTTCTCCGCAGTGTGATTGAAGTTCTCTGTGTTATTATTAGAGTGGTTTTCCAGTGTTTTTGGCAGTATTCCATGGCATGATTGTAATATTTTGTGGTGTTATTGGAGTTCCCCACAATGTGATTGGAATATTTTGTGGCGTGATTGGAGTTCTCCATGGTATTACTGGAATATTCCACGGTGTGATTGGAATATTCGTCAGTGTGATTGGAGTTCTCCATGGCGTGATTGAAGTTCTTCGCGGTGTGATTAGAGTGCTTTGTGGTATTATTTGAGTAGATTTTTGGTGTGATTGTGGTATTCCACGATGAGGTTGGAGTTCTCCGCAATGTGATTAGAGTTCTCCATGGTTTTATTGGAGTGGTTTTCCGGTGTTATTAATAGTATTCCGAGGCGTGATTGGAGCTCTCCACGATGTGATTGGAGTTCTCCGTAGTGTGATTGGAGTAGTTTTTCGGTGTTATTGTGGTATTATTTTAGATTATTTATTTAGTTCTTTGTGTTCCCACATTAGTGTTGTGTCATTTGGATGTTAATGAGGCGGTGATCTTATGTTTTATGAGTTGGACAGTAGTAATGTTATTGATGAGCCAAAAATATATGCATTTTTAGAACTATAATTTTTGGTGATATTGTGCTTTAAAGGAATGTATTTTTCTTGAAGCAAAAATGAAGCAAAAAAGGATGGAATTTGAAGTCAAAATGACGTTTTGGAGAAAAAATACTCAGCGCCGACGACGCCAACATGAATGAAGGAGTCCAGAACAACAGGGGTGTCAACAAAGCTAGACTGAGTGCCGATGGTGCCATTTGACAAAGAGCACAAAATAATTTCGGGCCATGGGCGCTGATGGCATTTGATACCAAAACTTCTTATATGTAACAGTATAACAATAATTCTGATTATATTTTCACTTATATTTTCTTATTTCACAACAAAACCAAAAACTTAATTTTGAAGAAAAATAAGAATTTAACTTTTAATTTATATATATTGAGATACGACGCAAGTATACATATCGTTATCAAGTAATATAAGACTTTTTGATTAAGACCTGAATATCGAACCCACAAGGAAGATATGCAATATGCACTTTTTGGAAAACTTTCTATTTTTAAAACGTCAATTATTTAAACTAAAGACATCTTCACAGTAAATAAAGTTTAAATATTTTTGGTAGTTTTAATAGTTTGACAAAAAACAAAACAAACTTAAAAAGATAACTTGAGTTTTTGTAGAAGAAAAACACTAAATATGAAAATATCTATCTCATTATCATGAGTGAGTAATAAGTATATGAATTTTGTTATGGAAGTATGCATATTGTGTTGTGCCAAATAGGAGCAATAATACTCTTTACCCTTACTAGAGATGCTATAAAGAACATTGGCTAATTTAAAGTTTGAATAATTCTGAAGACCGGCTAAGCAGGTAAGATACTAGCTCCCACTCTAGAGTTTCCTTGATTCCCTCCACTTGGGGGCTAACATCTCGTATCAGAACCTAAAACAATAAACCAAGTTGGGGGCTTCAGCCTGTCACTTTAAAGTCCTCTAACTCTACACCCTTCAATGAATATTTTCCTATTTATTTGTACTTAATCACATGAACTACATTCTCATTCATACAACCTCATGTGATTCTTTCTAATTGTTGACTGAGACAATACTAGCCCAGTTCTTACATGTTCTCACAACAAATTTTTACATATGGATTGGCCAAATCATGAACTAAATGAAGTGCATGGATTTAAATCATCACAACTTCTTCCAACATCAAAGATCAATACTCTCCACAACTTCCATCCAACACTTAACTACTTATCATTTTAAGAAGAAATATAAAGAAAATTACTCAAAATCCACGGAGAAAACAAAATCACACTTTAGTTTAAAAGTAGAATTCATTGTCAAACCAACAACAAGTCTTAATTAAAACCAAAAGTAGTCTAAAACAAAAGATAAAAACTAATCTCAAGTCTTCCACTAAACTCTTGAAGTTCCTTTGAATCTTTTTTCTTTTACAACACTCTCAATATAAAAATAAAACAAAAATGATAAATATGCTGTGCCTGAAAATCTCTCCAACTAACTCCCCAATTTTAGAACTTTTAAAACTTTCCCAATACTTTCAGGACCCCTTTCAAAGTCTCAATCTTCCTTCTTTTATAATTCTCCAAAAGGTGCCTTGATATCTCTTCAAAATGTGTCTTGATTTGAAGTATTTCCCCAAGAGATGCATCCTTTCGCAATAATTTTTGTACATGGTGGTTGTAACCACCTATTAAGCCAATAGGTGTCTCAAAAACCTCTTCAAAATTTGCAAAAACTGAGTTTACTTATCCAATAACTGGCACTGGTACTTAAGCACGGGTCCTCTGGCGCTTAAGCGTGGCCTTCTATGTTTAATCGACGCTTAGGCACCAAAACACTTTTGCACATTTTTCTCCTATTTGCTCCAAATTTGAACCTTTTTCACTCCTTTAAGCATTTTTCACCTTTTTTCCTGTACCTGAAAAAAAAACACAAAAATACCTTCCATTAAAGGGCAATATCTCAAAAATAGGTATAAAAATGTGTCTAAAAACACTATATATTTTAGGCGTATCAGTGTTGAAGTCGGTGCAGGGTGAAATTCTAGAAGATTCGATGAATTTGGATGCTTTTTGAAGAGTTATTTGATACACCTCTTGGAAAACCAACCTTATGCTCTATTTAGAGCATAAATTGATCAAAAAAAGAGGGGGGCTAGTGTGTCATTGAATTTTCTTTACTTTTCCATTGTGTGTATTGTGTAGTGTGGTGAGTCTAAGTGTGATCTCCTAAGAGTTGTTGGAGAGGGAGAGAAGTGAGAGATTTCTTCTTCCCTACATCTTTGAAGAGAAAATTAAGAGTCTTTTAAAGAGAGAAAGAGTCTAAGAGGAGCTACAAGGGATTTTCTTTGAGGATGAGTTAAAGATAAGTGGTGTTTGTTTATTGTTGTTGTATAAACTTTCTTTCATTTATGAAATTCATATTTTTTCGTATCTTTCTCATGAGGTCTGAGTAGTTTTCTTTGTCTTTCTCCCTACTCTGAGATATGGTGAAATGAAGAGATAATTTGAATGTGCTATTTTTAAAATATAAAATAGATTGTGTTGATTTTTTCGCTCTGTTCTTAATTTAATTTTTGATTTGACCAATTGAAATGTTAACATCTGTTGTGAAACATACTATCCGGGAAATGGAGTATGAGTTTCACAACAAAGTGAGAATCACATTCGATTCCATGAAAGTAGGGTTTTGTTCATGGAATTGGGTGCAAATAAATAGAGAAATATATATTACTTGGCGAAGAATTGGGCATTCTAGGGTGACAGAATAAAATCCCAAATTTGGTCTTAGTGTTTAAGAACTAAAGCAAGAGTTAGGCTTCAAGGGAAGGGAAGTGGGAGCTTTAGAGTGAGAGTCAGTATCCTCCCAGCCTAATCCTAGATTTAGAGACTAAACCTAAGATTAGCCAAAGATTCTCTATAACACTTGACTGATGGTAGAAAATTAAAATTGCTTCTATTTGGCACAAGACATAGTAAAACCATTTATCTCTCTCATTTAACCAAAAAGTCATTGTAGTGGGAAAGATGCTTTCTCATACTGGATAGCATCGTCACAAAAATATTGTTTGGTAGTTATTGCTCAGCTTTGCTTTACAGTTTCACTAGTAGTTGGTAATTTAGTTCTGATAATACTCTAAACATTTGAGTTTAGTGTACTAGATTTTCTTTATTGTTGTGAATTTCCTGATTTAAATTTCTATTACAAATTTACACTTTCCTCGTGTGATCAATATTTGAGGCTAAAACAGAAAGTCTTGTATTACTTGAAAATGATACATATACTTGCGTAGAATCCTAACATAAATTTCTTATTCATAAATAACGAATCAATTTTTTGGCGCCGCTACAAAGCAGAGTCAACTTTATTAATTTTACACATCTATAATTTTGAGATCAAGTTTTTGGCATTATTGTTGGGGAAGGTAATGGTAAATTAAATAGATTAGGTAAATTAGGAAAGTTAGCGATAAAGTAAATAAAATATAATACAAAAGAATTAAAAATAAAAAAAAAATCATAAAAAAATATTTTTATGAATTTAAGAGTACTTTTATGAATTTTTTTGCTCATTAATTTGTTTATGCGTAGTATTGGATCTGAAGGTTTAGTACCTTACGATTCAGCATTAAAACGTACTATTAGAAAAGTTCAAAAACATCAAAAAGAAATTAGAAATTTAAACGAAATGGCGAATAACTTAGATAATCAAGCAAATGAAAATGGACAAAGACCATTAAAAGATTATGCTAATCCTATAACAGATGAACTTCACTTGACTATTCAAAATCCTGATGTTCCTACTAATTCATTTGAGCTTAAACCTGTTATTATCCAAATGATAAAAAAAAATCAGTTTGGAGGAACACCTATTGAAGATCCTAACTTTCATCTTGCTAGTTTTCTTGAAATATGTGTTACTTTTAAATATGATGGAGTGTCTAATAATGTTGTCAGGCTTAGACATTTCCTTTCTCATTAAGGGACAAAGCTAAAGCTTGGTTAAATTTAGTAGAACCTGGATCTATCAGAACTTGGGGAGAACTATCACAAAAATTTTTAGCTAAATATTTTCCACTTTCTAAAACCGCTAACCTTAGAAACAATATTACATCTTTTTGTCAGTTTGAAGGGGAATTAATATATGAAGCTTGGGAAAGATTTAAGGATCTCCTTAGGAGATTTCCACACCATGCTTTACCAGATTGGTTAATAATTCAAACTTTTTACAATGGATTATTAGGTTCACTTAGATCTATTATAGATGCTGTTACAGGCGGATCATCAATGTCAAAACCTTTTGATGAAGCATATTCCTTAATAGAGAAGATGACTACTAATAATTTTCAATGACCCTCTGAATAGGTAAATCCAAACAGAGTAGCTTGTATTCATATTTCTGATGCAATGTCTATTTTGGCATCTCAAATTGCCGCTATATCAAAGAAGATTGATCAAATTGGAGTGAACTTTCTCAAATACTACTAGTGTTAGAGGAAAATTCACTAAGACAGATAATTGATACTCAATCATCTTATGAAACCGTGAATGCTTTAAATAACAAAAATAATAATCCCTATTCTAATTATTATAATCTTGGATGGAAAAATCACCCTAACCTTAGTTGGAATAATTAGAACATTTCGGTGAACCCCTTATGAAATTCAAATAACCAAGGGAATCCTAACTATAGACCTTATTATCCTCCTGGATTTAATAATAACTCATAAGTTAAGGAAAAGAAGTTGACTATGGAAGAAGTGATGTTGAACATGGGAAATCAAATACAAAATCAAGGAACTGCAAATAATAATATTAGAGTTCAATTAGGACATATTGCTACTGCACTTAGTAACAGACCTTCAGGAATTCTTCCTAGCACTGTTGAAGTTAATCCAAAAGTTAGAATAAGAAGCAAATTAAAGTTATTCAATTACAAAGTACAGACAAGAATCCAAAGAGAAACTGAAGTTGAGAAGGAGAAGGTGAAAATTAAAAGTGAAAATGATGAAAATAAACCAATAAAAATTTCTTTAGAAAAACCGCCTCCATTTCCTCAACGATTGAAGTAGAAGAATAAAGATAAACAACTTACAAAATTTTTGGATCTCTTAAAAAGTTAAAGATAAATATTCTTTTCATTGAGGCTTTAGAAAAAATGCCAAGTTATGTAAAATTTATGAAGGATATATTAAAGAAGAAGAGGTAGCTTGTAGATCATGAGACCGTTGCACTCAGTGAAGAGTGTAGTGTAATTATTCAAAAAAAGCTTCCTGAAAAGTTAAAAGATCTGGTAGTTTTACTATACCTTATGCTATTGGTGAGAAATTTTTTGGAAAAGCCTTATGTGATCTAGGACCTAATATTAATCTTATGCCTCTATCAATTTTTAAATATTTAAATTTAGGAGAGATTTCACCTACTTCTGTAGCTTTTCAGTTAGCTGATCGATCAATAACTTTTATTAATGGAATTATAGATGATGTATTAGTGAAAGTGGATAAATTTATTTTTTCTATAGACTTTATTGGATTATATATGGAGGAAGAAAAAGAAATTCCTATTATTTTGGGGAGACCATCCCTTGCAATAGAGAGAGATGTGAAAGATGTGCAAAAAGGAATCTCTCCTTGTTGCTTTTTAAGGATTCCATAAGGCCTGAGGATCACATTCCAATTGCTTCCGAGCATCTAGAAAACACAACATTTAAAGCCCTTATTGAACATTTGTTTTTTGTAGAATGCCTTTTGGACTATGTAACGCACCTGCGACATTTCAAAGATGTATGATGTCAATTTTTTGTGATTTAATTGAACGTATGATTTTTCTGTATTCGGAATTTCATTTGAATTATGCTTAAATAATTTAGAAAAGTTCTGGAAATATGTGAAAAAATCAAATTAGAACTAAATTGGGAAAATTTCAATTATGGTTGCGGGAGTAATTGTACTTGGGCATAAAATTTTTGAAAAATGGCATGGAAGTAAATCCAACAAAAATTCAAGTTATTGTAAAATTATCGCCTCCTACTATGGTTATAGGGATGTTGACCTCATTTTTGGTTGAGGTCTAGTCTTTCTGTTTAGTAGCCTAGGGTCTAGTCATAGGACTTTCCAATTGACTATTCTTAGAGAACTAAAAAAAGGCACCCTCACTATTAGAAATTCTAAACTCTTCTTTACTCAACTTGAAGTTCCACATATTGGTCCTAACCTCTAGCACTTACTAGGTGGGGTCATTATGGGGGAGCTTAAGGAGAGTCCCTATAGGGCTATTTGACCTTAGGACCTTGGGTGTTGGATTAGAGCTAAGGCACTCACTTCACTCACAATCACTTACTACCCTAAACCCAAAATTTCTTCACATTGGTCCCTTGAGCCTTTGGGAAACTCATGTAGATGGTCCTCTAAACCTACTAGCCCTAGGCTAGGGTTTAGCTAAGACCAGTACAAAGAGGATGAAAATGGGGTTTCCATTGGTCCATGGCTTACTTTTGATGGTTAGTTCCCCAATTTTACCCACAATACCGTGGCCTTTTGCCCCTAAACTCTCCCAAATTACATAAGTACCCTTGAAACCCTAAATTTGG
>NEWO01000710.1:271842-286763 GCA_003013225.1 Phalaenopsis aphrodite
ACCCAAGTCTAGCGTAACATGCCCAAAATGACCAATTTTAAAATTCCTTCAAATTGACCATCCAATTGAACTCAAAATCCTTTCAATCCTTCACCAAAAATGTTCATTACAATCATCTACATCAAGTACATCAATCAATTGGGCTCAATAATATGGCTAGCCTAACCAAAACCCAATTTTTGGTCATTTGCACCCACTTGGACCCATGCCTTAAATGTAGCCTAACCACCCCAAAACTATCAAATTAATGACTCAACAGCCATTAGTTGGACCCTAAGACTGAGCCAAAACTTAACTAACCACCTAAGCTAAGCCATGGACCAATGGTCCCTTAATTACGGGATTTTATGCCATAATTGCTTAAGCTGAAGATTCTTTTTGCCAAAACTAAACCCAAGCCCATTAAATTGCTGTGACATATTCCCCTGGGTTTCCTGAGCTCCTAGCCATCCCCCCTGCCATGGCCAGCCGGCCTAGTCACCGGAGAAGCCAAAACTGAGGGCCACCTCCTCTTGAGCTTCACCCAAATCAAACCTAGAGGCCACCTCATCAAAATCAAATGTTGGAGCCTCTCTGCCCTCCACATAGGCAGCACTTTGCACCCCTCAATTGACCCACAGAGCCACCCATTGACCATTTTTTTATAAAATGCTCACCACAACGACCATGGAAGGAGTGCTGAAATTTTCTCAGAGAGAGCTTCACAAATCACTTACAGAGCTTCTTTGAGACATCCTCAGTGCAATCCAACCATCTTCCTCCCCTGATTCCCACTGTGGAAGCCAATATTGAGTTCAAATTTTTGCTTAAAACTAGGACAGAGATCATTACACTCCCACAGTCCCCCAATCTTCAATTACTTGTACCCACACCTTCACAACATTGAAATAAGATAAAGCCCCATCAAATCCCCCTTCCACTAAGCCCCTAGCATAGACTTTGATCAACACCTAAAATTGAGCTTGATCGAATTCATACCTAGACCTTACACAATAGCAAGAGGCTCAATCCCTATTGGTCTTCAACAAACGTGCCAAGCATCTCTGATTGAAGCTTTCCTTCTCAGAGCAAAGGTATTGAACCCCTTCTCATCCTGAGCCTATTTAGATTCTTCATTTACTTTCAGTTGATTTCATGGCATCTTAACCGTATGGATATGTTCCTCTAGTCTAGACGAGCATTTAAAAAAAATCACTTAAATTGGTTGTGAAATGAGGGAGATATCAAGCTTAGAAGATGGACGGTTCTCAAGCTAGGCTGTCGGGGACGATGACGGAGTGTCGTTCGATCAACCGTGTGTCGGATGGATGGTCAAGATGAAGCCGGACAGCACTTTGTGACATAAACCGCAGACCGAGTCTGCGCTGAAGTGGATGGTGACATCAAATGGGAGCGCGCCTTGTGGAGCTTCGAAGCTGCCTAGGATGATGTGGCGTCCTACATTTAAATAGATAAATAGGGAATTAAAAAACATTCAGAAAATGACCCTTAACTTCAAAAATCCATATCTTGGTGTAATTAAACTCCTCAGGACCCACCAAGATATGACCTAAGGTTAGGTAGGTCGTCAAAATTTTACTTCCCCGTTTCATATAAACTACCTTAACATGTCTTTTGAGCTTCAGGTGATGGAACGAGAAGACTCGTCAGGTACGCTTTTACGGTTTTCAGCGTTATCTTTCTTGTACTTTTATGCTTACACAAATTTGCATGCTAAACAATGATGTCACCCTGCATGAAAACTAAAACTATCAGGATAGTCACAAAACCAAAACCAAAACAAAAAACAAAACCAAGGTAAAAATCACCCCCACAACATTCAAAATATAAAACAACTCAAAATTTAATCACAAACATCATACAAAACTACAATTGCAACGAAATTAAGATGTCTCTATTAGATGATCGGGAATTCCTCGGAGGAGGTAACCTATGGTTGCTAACGAGGCTTCCCACAGTCTAAATGAAATTATGGAGCTCATTAAGTTGAGTTTAGTAAGTTCATTTGGACTAAGTGAATCCAATAGAAAATAGTGGTTTCGGAACGAGGGAACCATAGGATCCTAACCGGTGTCGCTTTAATCAACTTTAACATGCCCCTATAAAATTTAAAGAACTTTAACCATAGGACCACCTGATTTGAAATCATAGCTTGACACACTAGAAAACTCAAACTCGTCGCGACAAGGAGCTTGGAGCTAGCATGGTGGGCAGCACGGCAATCTTCAACAGCAAAACATATCTTCCCCAGCTAAACTATTCTTCCTTCCTTAGAATTAAACAACAAAGCCATAGGACTTTGAGGTTGCTTGCTTATGCAACGTAAATCCTCACCTTACCTTTAGGTCTTTTGTATAGCCCTGTTATACAATATAAGCCCTAACTCATCTTAGGATTCCGAGGTTGTCTTTTGTCATGACCTAAATCCTCACATCTTCCAGGCTATTTGTATGATAGTTTCACACGAATGTAAGCCCTAACTAATAAAATTGATAGGATGAAACACCTAAATATTTCTCCTCAGAAATGAAGCCAAACCTTAGGATAGTTTGGGAAGTCACCGGGGTTCTCCTCTGATTCCATGAAATCCTCTAGTTCTTCTTCATTTAGACTCTACAACAAAATGTTCCAGATTTTAACTAATCCCCTTTCACACCTCTACGTCCATTCTCATTGAAAAGTCCTACCCTTTGAAACTTCTTGAAGATAATATTTCCTGATTTTTATCGAGAGTCTTCTTAGGTGGCTTTGGTTATTTAAGATGTAATTAACTATAGGGGTTTGCCCTTATATGAAGCATGTCCGAACCTAGTTTAATATAAACCCTATTTAATTCTTCATATTAAATAGGAGAAATTGTCGGCAAATACAAATATTTTGAAGATCAAACGGATGTCATATATTCCTTAGTTTATTTGATCGAGTCTCATCCACAATTCTTGTGTTTATCCTTCGGGATAGATATAGGATTTGAGGTACAATGCTCTTTCTTTTAAACTATAAAAAATATGGGGTCAATTTGATTTCATATTTTCCTAAAACTAATTATATATGTAAATTAAAATGTCTTTCCGAAGCGGGCGACGGGAGTTCGATTCCAGTGACCGACAGCTTCTTACAGGCAACTTCTCCAACACAAAATAGCGCTGGCAATCTTCTCTGAGGATCAGCTTTTGGTTCATGTTGTTCATCTAATAAAATTTTATGCATACAAATTGAAGGACTAATTCCTTTAATATGTACTAAAGTCCATCCAAAAGCATTTTTATACTTTTTTAACAAATTGTTCTCATAACTTTACTAATCATCTTGATGCTGATAGTTTTTATATCAGCTATTTTATAAGGATTATTTGTTTCTATTAAAACCATTCACTTAGATGTTATTTCATATATTAAAAATCAGTCTCTATTGAGACATATATAAAATATGCAAGCCTAATTAAGAAACTAATTATCATTAATTTTACTGTTAAAAATAACTAAGAGTTCACCATCATTAACACATTCTTCATCAACAATGACTTTACAAAAGTAATCTAGTTGTTTACCGTTATTAATATAGTTGTTTTTTTATTTTTGTTCTCCAGTTTGTAACATTTAGTTTTAATGTGCCATTTCTTTTTACAATAATTTTAAATCATATCTTTATTCAAGATTTTGATCTAACATTTTTATAAGCACTAGAATTATTTACTTGAGTCCTCCCTCAAACAATAATGCATTCTTTTTTAGTAGTAAGTTCATCCACAAATTGCTTCATCTTTTTTATAGAGAATAGAGCATCTAAAGCTTCGTTCAAGATATGTCTTCTAATTATATATGCTGCTATCTCTATATTTTCATATGATAAAGATATCAGTCATTACACTAATAATTGCAAATTTTTTTTGTCATACTTAACCTTAATGACTTCTAAATTACAAATAACTTTTATAAAGGTAATCAATTGATCTGCAATAGGTGCAGCTTCAGTCAATTTGTGGTGTAAGAATATTTTATTAGATGCAACATAAGGATGGGACTTTATGTCATGCACTATTTTTTCAATTTCAACTATAATGCATAACTATATTCTCCTTCAAGACGTCCTGTAAAATTTTATTTTGATAGATAAAGATGAAATTTTTTTTAATTCTTGCATTGCTTCTCTTTCAGAGTCCATAATGAAGGCATTTTGTTAAATCCCAATAGCTCATCATCTAAACTCAAAAATGCCAAATGAGCTTGTATCTTAACTTACCAAAGTAAAAATTTCATTTTGCAATCTAAAAGTGGAATATCATACTTTGTTGTTACTATCACCGAGATTAAAAATATCTCTTTAATTCCATTTGTTATAAAATTGATGCGATGAATAATGAAATAAACTAAAAAAATAGTATTGATTTTATGTAGAAAATCCAAGATGAGAAAATCACGAGGGAAAGATGGTAATTCATTATGCCAAAGAAAATAGTCACAAGTGGAGAGTACCGACTTGCATAAAACAAAGACAAAGAAAGTGGTTTATTCCTCATTCAAAGATATGACATATTTATAACTTTATGTTGACCAGTTATGAGGAAAATACTCAAGATGGGAAAAAAAATAAGAGCTCACAAATTGCAATTTAAGAGCTATTATAAGTTTAATCTAACGTTAGAGGCCTTCGATTCGTTTCTATTAATGCCAGCATAACCCAAAAAATTGATTCACAAGTTTTACATTGTTAATCATGTTTACTTTTTAATTTTTAATAAAGCTAAATAATATGTGTTGTTTTTTTATTTAATTTGGGAGAAAATCTTCATGCAACTCATAATTATAAGTATATATATATATATATATATATATATATATATATATATATATATATATATATATANTATATATATATATATATATATATATATATATATATATATATATATATATATATATATATATATATATATATATATATATAGATATACCCAAGTAGTCATGGCTTCCTATTATTTTTAACACAAAATGATTTGCATTAATTACAACAATTAGAGTCTCTGCACCACTACTTTTATAGTTAAGATAATTTGGATTTCTATAAAAATATTTAACATAAATCATGGAGATGGCTTGAGATTTAAGGCTTCATCATGAAAAAAATTATAAGCCTAATAGAAAAGATGGCCATTCATTCCAACTTGGATCGGTTTGCGTTTTACTTTCTTTCAAATATTTGTAGGTTGATTCATCAAAATCCAGAGAGAGCAATCAGTGTAGCTTGGCTTTAAAATTGCCATTTGTGCATAATTTTAAATTAAATTTTATTTCTGGTTATCTTATTTGTTTTCTTTATAAACTCTATTCAGTATGAACGAATTGAAAGATATAATATGAAAAAGAAACATACAAGAAAATAGTGAAAATTTTGAACCAAATGTTGCGTCCACTCTCTTCAAGCGCTGATCTAAGAACAACTTATGATAGGTAATCATTTACCAAAAAAATTAATTTTTTAATAGGTTGCAAAATAAATAAACTATTTTGCCTCATTCTCATTAATTATTTCTGCTGAATAATTAAAAAAAAATTATTGAGAAAGAAATGTTGATGTTATTTTCAATGAAGAATTTATTTTTTTCTTAATTTTAATTTATTTACATAGTATGGTCACCCAACTTCAACAAAGGAGTTGATTTCTGACTCCTTTTTTTTTTGTTTTATAATTCCATGTTCTATTTTGCCTCTACCATGATAAAAGTCTCAAAAAATTATTTTAAATGAGTTTAAGCTTTGTTCTTTATTACTAGTTGCCTCTACAAACAAACCAACAATTCATTTTTCTGCTATAAAGGGGACTTCTGGTGTAACAGTTGGAGTTTCTTATAGATCTTCAAAATTAAGCGTGTTCATATTAGAGTACTCATATGAGAGATAATCTTCAATATAAATTGTGCCTAGATCATAAAGTGGTAAGGATTATCGGGTTAAAACATACAATATTTTGATTGGTAAGAGTTCAATTTTTGAGATTTTTGTCTGTTGTCTTCAGGAACTACTTAAGATTCATTTCAAGCTTAAGTTTCAATCATACACAAAGGATTCCAATAGAACTGAACTCATTTTGATTGTTTTCTCTCTTACATCAGCAAATGGGCACTGAGATTTACCAACCAGATAATTAACATATGAGGAAAGCACATAAATATTCAAACCAAACGCTAAATTTCAAAAAAAAAAAAGAGAGAGAGAGAGAATTCTCAAACTCATTACATATTGTTTGCTTAAAGCATAATGACAAAAACTAGGACGAACAAAAGCTCCAGTTTCATCAAAATCCTAATTCAAAAAAACATCAAACCTCGACATTCCTTTTAATGTTCTTTATGGTAGTCTATCTTTGATCAAGGAAGTGCGGCTATATGGCATGCTCCATGACCTGCAAATAAGAAAAAAATTAGCATAATCCTGTTAGTAAGTTGTGCAAAATATAAATTGCTATATATTAGAGCTTAGCTCTCAACCAAATCATGAAATTAACTTGTAAGAAACATGCTTGATTTCTAATTGATTGAAACATCTCGATTTAATGCATTACATTAATCAATTAAGAAAAGTTGAGCAATAATTCTTTAGAATTCGATCAATTCAAGTGGATTTTTTTTAGTATGAAATGGCAATCAGAACAATTATGACATTTACTTGAGTTGGAGACTAAGAAATAATATTTTTTATTATTCTTTTTTCCACCTCGTTAAAATCACTTTTTTAATCCGTTGTAGAGGGCTCATAGCTAGAAATGCTTTTGTCGCTAGTTTGTGTAAGAATTTGAGCATTACGAACGAGGTGAGCTATCAAGTTAGTGTGGCTTCGAGCTCTTTGTATTCTTGAAAGTTCGTTTTCTACTATTACCTTTCTTTGCATTTTTTCAAGCTATTCATAATCTAATAGATGTTTTCAAAATACACCTATTTCATTTTAGTGTCTAGCTACTCCCTACTCTTCTACTGAGACTGAGATCGTGCGAAGCAATATCATACTCTGAACACTTTGACAGACACTAGTGTAATGCTTCATTCTTCTCATCCTATACATTATTGACCAATTTTTACTTTCCCTTAAGAAAACTAGCTAATAGCATTTTCTTATAGCACTCAAAACATTTACATACATAACACTCGAAACATTGATATTTACAAATCTAGCACCCTCTATCATCTATTTTACAATTTCTTACTCAATAACAAAATTCACAATAAAACCTCAACTATATTTTTCATTTTTATCGAATTCTCAATGGTCTGGTCATGGCACACATAACTGCATCAATTCGGTATTTCATAAAATAAAAAAAAAAAACTTGGTGCTAGTTTTGTAAATAGCAAAGTTTCTAATGTCATATATGTAATAATCGCCAAATTAAAGCAGTGTTGGTCTTACTTGGATCTAGGTCTGTGACCATGGCAGCACCATTGAAGTAGCAAGAACCTCCCTTATTTTTGAATTTCTGCCAGTAGCTGTTGAAGGCATAAGAAGCATGATTCTTCATGTTATTGGGAAGAAAGCAAGGTTTGTTGGGCTGGATCAAACTGCAGTCTGCACCTCCCGGTCCACAAGCCCAGTCCAGCGCTTCTTGCAGAACATTATCTGGCGTTTGCTCATCTGCTATGCACCATTGCGGCTCAGGAAATGCTCCATCTGTCAAACAATTTTTGGTTTTATGAGATGATGCCTTAGAATTTAGAATCTTTATTCCTATATATTTACATTTACGTCTGAACTTTGCTTTCAACCTTTATAGCACCTAAATGTTCCATATTACATAACCTTCTTAACATTTAGGTATTTACACATACATTTTCATGCATATGGAAGGTGGTATGTATGTAAAAATTGAAGATGAGTTGTTAGATATGTAAATACAAAGGAATTGAGTAATATATAAGTAAATCTTCCAAAATTAAAAAAAAAAAAAAATTAAATTCATGAGTAGCGAATTTCTGAAACTCACTTAAATGATGAAGCACTTGAGATGGTTTCTGTTTATTGATATATTTTCTTACCTTTGTATTTATAAGAAAGCTGTTTTGATTAAACAAGAAACAGATCGGATTGGCCAATTGAATTCAATTAAGAAAACTCTATTTCCAGGCTTGATATCATAATATGAACATCTTAAAATAATATGATTCATTTTTTTTTGTCTCTTGTAATTAAGTAGAAACAGTGAGAGGAAGTTGATTTTACCTGATCTTGATAATGCTAGCATGATAAAGAGAATAAAGAACACAATCTTCTGTTTAAGGTAGCTCATCTTCTTCTTCCTCTTGAGCGATTTTAGAAGTCCAGAATGAGAAGAAGATGCATCAAAGCTTAAGTTAAAGAGATTAAAGATTCAGTTTTTTTTTTTTTTTTTCCTTTTAATTATTAGTCTTGTGCTGCTTTCCAGGATCCCTGAAGCCTTTATAAATTCTTTGCTTGAGGGTCTAAGTTACTGAGATTCCTGCAACTTCATTTCTCATTTGTTTCATTGATGTAAAATCAAAGTTATCTATTACTTTTGTTTATTAAACTTCAGCTGGAAAGATGAGCATATTCTGCTTTGTTATGAGGTGTGACTTGATTCTTCATCCCAATGATTTTTGAGATATAGAGATCTGCAATTTCACTTAAAATTTATGCTGAGGGACCCATTTGGTTGCTTGAAGTAGGCTGTTAGTTTGGCTCTAAAAATAGTGCATGTATTCGTAAATGCTTAAACATAGATATTTATTTATGTACTTTGGTTTGAAAGAATTTAAATGTCACTTGTGAATTTCTATATAAAATTTGTTGTCTTAGGTTGAGTTAGTGCAGTAGGTTGACTTGTCTTGATTAGCTTTGGGTCAGCAAGACTAACTCAATGGGCTAGACATTACTAATTGGTTGATCTAGTCTAACTATCGACATTCAATCCATGGATGTGGAGTTCCTGTCGGCAAAACGAGACTAGGCTACCGAGTAGAGGGTGAATTACCATAACATGTTAAGTAGCTCTTTCCTTGATGAGAGAGTCCTTCTAATTCATTGTGAGGCTCTATTGTTTTGTTAATTTTTGGTCATCGATGAGGAACCTAGGGGGTGTCCATGCCACGGCTGGTGATGCCAAGAAATTTGATTCTTCCCTTGGGCCGGCTTTACAAAGAGGTAGGCCGATGCCCTTGCTCAACATTCTGGAGTGGTTTGCTCGAGTGCACGACTATCACACTCTAATCTAATTGATTCGAACTAGGATTGATGTTTTTGCTCTTCTACTGACTCGGTTAGCCTTCTTCCTTGGCTCAGTTGGCTGCATCCAATTAAATAAGTGGGCCGCTAGGTCTCCTGTCAGTGGGCCCTCCTTTGTTATACTTCATTCATTCTGGACCGTTGGATCTCCAAAGGATCCATGCTGACGCATTCTTGATGTACTTATTTTAGTTCCTTGAATTCCTTCTTGAAAGCGACACTGCTATAAAAATAAGAGAATTAAAGGTAAAAGTAGATATCATTTAATTCATAAACAGAGATTAAATACTTATACTCCTTAGATTTTTGTACTCATGATTCTTATAAATAGAGCATGACAGGACTCTTTTGATATTTTGTATTTGTTGTCTACCTCTTTGTCTATTTTGATGGATTTCCAATACGCTTTTATGGAGAAGGTCTCAAACTCTCCCAATGAGCTCTTGAAAAAGAAAATGATGTTTGTCGCTTTTAGGAAGTCGGCTATGCATTACCATCTAGAAGGTAAGAAGAAGAAAGTTGCTATCAAGAAGTGTGATCGTATAACTCATTTCATGGTTCTCGGCGAAGAAAAAATCGAATGGATGAAGGAGGTAAATCTGAGGCTTGAGAGTTGATCCATCGATTCAACCTTCTGCCATTACTCGAGACATGCTGGCTAAACATAATGTGTAAGAAGCTGTGGGTGCTCTCTTACTGCCCGAGGCATAAGAAGCTGTTAGCACTCTACTGCCATCTAGTGGCAATGGTTTTTCGATTAAATGGATTGACTTGGATCGACTTTTTGCTTTGAGAAGATTTGGTCTTGTTTGTTAAGTTTAGATTTTTTTCTCTTTTCTTATATTTTCTTTCTATGCAAATGAGCTGATATAGGTTGATGAATTGCCTCCTACAAATGTTGGTCAGGGACCTCGTACAAAAATGAGGCCAACAATTGAAAACGCATGAAGAATTTTGAAAACGTCACGGCAAAATTTTAAAATTAACACATGAAACTAATTAATACACAAAGATATTTGAAATCCAAGTGAATTTTAGAAAATAAATACAAAATATGAAAGAAACATGGACAGGGGTGTTGGTTGGAAGTGATGATCGTGGGGTTGAATCGCACTACACTCTTACTGTCTATTTCTATTTGCTTCTTCTTACTCTCTATGTTTTCTATTATCTTGATTTCTATGCTTCATTTTGATGAATTTGATATATACACCGAGGACTTTTGGGTAAGTCGTTGTGCTCGAAAGGTCAACTATGACACCGGGGAAGGTGGCCGAGTTAGAAGAAACTTGTGTCTTGGATCCCACTATCAAGCTCTAAGCCATTGGAGGAAATGACCAAGTGACGAGTTTATTTGAGAATGATCTCACTTTTATCGATATCAGTTCAAATGCAGTTTGAAGTTATCATTCAACCATGAATGGGTTATCCTTACTTAGATTACGCCAATGTCCCTCGCCACCATCACGACATATGTTATTTTCTACCATTGAGCTGGGGTTTCATGGCAAATGAATCTCCTCACTTACCAGTTCTCCTTCCGGGTTGGCTCAAAAAGCTATGTGTAGTTCTTATCAATTGAGAAGTTTCAATTGCTAGGCTTGGAGAACAAGAAAAAGGATTGGAAGCCGTGCTTCTTTCTCTGCTGTTCTTACTCAGGTTGAGGCATTTAGAACGTCCCGACAGAAGACTTGATCAAGAAGAAGATGCTGTCAGATCAGGTTTGGCGAGTGAACCCTCAGTCTGCTACTCCAAGTTTTATTGTGATGTCGATGAGGGAATGATGCTAGTTAGCCTTCTCTGGTCACTTCATCTATATTTGAGCATGAGCTAGAGCTAGAGTTTGAATCAACAATCCGAGACAAAGAAATGCGACATCAGAAGGGAACAACTCTTGTTACTAGTTCGTATACTTCTCCTCCTCCACATTCTGGGAAGAAACTGAAAGGTTTCAAGCAACACTTCTCTGGGGTCAGGGTCAGACCGTGGATTGTATAATGCTAATAAAAGGATGAAAGTAGCTGAGGAATGGCCAAATGATGCTGAGGATTGAGTGGTTGCAGTGACAAATGGGAAAAAAACAGTCGAAGCTGAGAAACTCAGCCTATTAAAGACTTTATTGGTTGCCTTAGGAGAAAATCAAGCTTTAAAAAGAAATGAGGAAAGAAAAAGAGTTATTTGATGCACTTCCCTCCCGCCCTCCACAGTTGGTGACTCTCGCCACGCAGCTCTGAGTCAAGACGTCAAGACCTCTCTGATAATCAATCAGTTTGTAAAGCAAAGATCATCGTCCACAATGGTCTGATCTGAATGAATTTTCCACACTATAGCTTGACCCGTTTTGAGCTAAAGGACATATATTTTTATTGATGCTCAGGCATTTTGGGTCGGTTATTATATAATTTGTCGATAGGACATTAATCATCATTTTTTTGTGAAATTTATATGATTGTTGACCTCCCATTTGTGAGGACTTCTTCCCTCTATATAGAAATCTTGGATTTAGCCTTAGGGTTCCGAGTGACCTTCTTAGATGGCTAGAGCTAGAACTCACCCATATAGGACTTCTAACAAATCCTACACTCACTTAGGGTTAAACCGAAATCCTCAACCAAGGGTTGAGATGATTGAGGGTCTAGCTCAGTGAAAGCCCAAGTGGACTCCCTGTAGTTGGGGATGCCCTAGGTTGATCATGGAGATCAAGGCCCTAGGAATTCCTCTAATAACCCATTGAACAACCTTGAGATTCTCATTGACCTAGGAAAAGCCCATCAAACAGGAGGTTAAGCCTGACATTAAAATTCAATCCCAAGGGAGAGGGGTGAGGCACCAAAGTCAAACTTTGGTCTCATCTGATGCTTTCCTAACACCAATCAACTATCGAATCAACATAAATCCTACACACATGAACCTAAACCCTAAAATATGGAATCACCAAGATCCACCAAGTCAATTAGTGAACAACTAAATTCAAACCAAACCAAAATCAACTGAAAGTAGTTAAGGCCAAAGACACCTAAATATTAAAATTAAATCATGGACGCCCACAAAAATTAATCCTTTTGGGCCAACCCAAATCACCTAAGGCTAATTTAACTACAAAAGCCCAACCTTAACTTTAAACCCAAGCCAACATGGAAGAGCATGTAGCCCATCTCCCACGGTTGATCTCCCATGGCCCATTCCCCATGGGCTAACTACGACACACCTGATACACATGAGACAAATAACCTATAATAACACTACAACATAAACATGAATTAATTAAAATAAAATTAAAATAAAATAATCACAAAAGGACAAAGCATGCACACTTAACTAAGTGAGCCTACAAGTGTCTCCTTGGTCAAATCAACCAAAATCAAACACAAAGGGATTCATGGGTAACTAAAACTGATTCAAGCCACCAAATACAAGCCTTCCCCAATCACCTCATGACTTGGCCATGCTTCCCCCATCACCGTTAGAGCTCACCAAGGTCAAAACACCAAAAATGGAGAAAGCTTCCATCCCTTTGCCCAAGCTCCTAAAATTCATCTGCCCATCCTTTGAGGAGCTATCATAGTCTCCCAAGCAGGCCATGCTTAACCTAAAATTCTGCTCATCCCTTGGGAGGCCATGGCTATAAATAGCCCTTACCCGAGAGCATGTCAACACACTCAAGCTTACAAAACTCTTACTTAAAATCCTTGCCCGCAACACTAAAGTTGCTCTAAAAAATCATACTGGTTGTTTCCCACCATTTCCAAGCCATGTCCACCACTACACAAGCCAAAATTTCCCCTTTGAAATCCAAGACCTTTTACGGCTTCAACACCAACCTTGCCAAAAATCCATTTCAAACCTCCCATAAGCTTCACAAGGTTTTAAAACCTCTCCCCCAATCAAAATTCACTCGTCACGCACTCCCTAACATACCTCAACATCAACCTGGGCCACCCTTTAGCCTAGCATATACTTAGGACCAACCTCATAGCAAATTGAAGTAAGAGGGAGCTTTGTGGCATAAAGGTGATTGTCTCTATCAAGCCCAATCGAGGCATCACTTCTTGGGATAAGGTAATGTCTCAAATTCACCATTTTGCTCTCATTCTGGCCTTTTGTGATGCAAAACTACAATGCATGCCCACACAACCATAAAGATAAGTTCTTCTCACCTAGATAAAGCTATATAATCAAACCTCATGCAATTTGTTGAGAATAGAGTGAAATCTTAGTGTTTGAGTGCAGAAAACTCTCGGTTCTTTGTCCTATTGTGATGATGAATGGATGTCGTCCGTATCCATGTATTCGAAATGAATGACGGAGATCAAGCCGAGATAATAGAATGCACGGAGTGGAGCACTGGATCGTGAGCCACCTCAACACGCGCCTGTAAATCGCAGCCAACCACGGGACGTCACATGGGATTTTGATGGCTTGGAGGATGGTGTGGCACTGACTGGGTTTAAATAAGAAATTTGAATTTTCCAAATTAAGTAGATCCAGAAAAATCTAATAAACTTTAACAATTTATATCACCTTAGAGTAATCATTAAAATAAAATAAAAATACCCCTAAACTCAGTAAACAAATGAGAAAATAATAAAAAAAAGAAATAAAATAATTAAATTATATATATTTTTTAATAATTAAATACTTCTGAGGGTATTTTAATTAAAAAAAAAATAAATATAAGACATAAAAAATATGAAATTTCTAGGGATTATTCTACACTATAACTTGACCCGTTTTGAGCTAACATACATGATTTTATTAATGCTCAGGCATTCTAGACCGATTCTTATATAATTTGTCGATCGGAAATTAATCATCTTTTTTGGTGAAATTTAGATGATTGTTGACCTCCCATTTGTGAGGACTTTTTCCTTTTATATAGAAATCTTGGATTTAGCCTTAGGGTTGCCTAGTGAACTGCTTAGATAACTAGAGCTCAAACTCACCCATATAGGACTTCTAACAAATCCTACACTCACTTAGGGTTAAAGCCCAAATCCTCAACCCTTGGTTGAGATGATTGAGGGTCTAGCTCAATGAAAGCCCAAGTGGACTCCCTGTAGTTGGGGATGCCCTAGGTTGATCATGGAGATCAAAGCCCTAGGAATTCCCCTAATAGCCCATTAAACAACCTTGAGATTCTAATTGACCTAGGAAAAGCCCATCAAACAGGAGGTTAATCCTAAGCCTAAAAAATGACATAACATTGTAATTCAATCCCACGGGGGAGGGGTGAGGCACCAATGTCAAACTTTGGTCTCATCTAATGCTTTCCCAACACCAATCGACTCTCGAATCAACATAAATCCTACACACATCAACATAAACGTTAAAATATGCAATCACCAAGATCCACCAAGTCAATTAGTGAACAACTAAATTCAAACCAAACCAAAATCAATGAAAAATAATTTAAGGCCAAAGACACTTAAATATCAAGATTAAATTATGGACGCCCACAAAGCTTAATTCTCTTGGGCCAACCTAAATCACCTAAGGCTAACTTAACTACAAAAGCCCAACCTTAACTTTAAACCCAAGCCAACATGGTAGAGCCCATAGCCCATCTCCCACAGTCGATCTCCAATGGCCCATTCCCCATTGTCCAATGATACACATAAAAAATGACTACTTTTTCATATATATTTTATGCTCAATTTTAATGATTTTTAATGATATTACACTTTAAAGGAA
>NEWO01000710.1:313048-329082 GCA_003013225.1 Phalaenopsis aphrodite
CTCTAATGGAGTTCTAGATATCGATCCCACAGGGAGTGGTTTAGAATTACAAACTAAGATTTTAGAAAAGTAATACTTTAATCACAACAACGAAGTTCAATTTGCTTATATGTCATTAATAGGCAATTAAAATAAATAGGTTATTTTAAAAATTATTAAATAACTAATGATACTAATGAGAGTTTAATTGTGATATTCAATATATAAGAAAATATCCTTCTCCTTGTCAAGAAATGATAGTGAATGGATAAAGTGAATTAGTTCAATTTATATTGTGTCAAATAGGAGAATACCTATTCTTTACCTTTTGGTCCAGGCATAAAGAACATTGACTAATCCTGCGCTTGTTTACAGAATATGCGGCTAGGCTGGGAGGATACCGACTCTCACTTTGGAGCTCCCACGTTCCTCTCACCTGAGGGCTAACATCTACACTTCAACACCCAAACGATAGGACAGAATTGGGGATTTTAGTCTGTCACTCTAAAATCTCCAATTCTACGCCCGCTAATATTATTTCCCTATTTTTTTGCACCCAACTTCCAAGGGCTTTGACATCCCTGATTCTTGGATGTAATCTTCACTTTAGTTGTAAAACTCAACATATTTTAACAAATCAATTGGCCAGATTGAAAGTAAATTAAGAACAAAGTGAAAAGATCAACACAATTTCTTAAACATTTTTATGGCTTCACCAATTCAAATCACCATTTCACAAATCTCCAGACAAGGAGAAAGACTGAGAAAACTACTCAGATCTCATGGGGAAAACACAATAAAACCCGAAATTCATATATAAAATCAAAGTCATACAAACTATAGCAAGTGAATAACTTATCTTTATTTTCTCCCCCAAGAACACTCCTCGAAGTTCCTCTGAATCTCTTCCTTTCTTTACAACACTCAGAATTCTTCTTCAAAGTAGCAAGGAGGAATAAATCTCTCACTTTCCCTCCACTCTTACAATCTTTCAAGGAATTCCTCACAATTTTAGAACCTTTCTAATCTCTAGGAACTCTCTCTAGCACTTCCTTCTTCCTTATATTCTGTCCCTCTCTCTTTAATTTCAGCCAAAATAGTCTATTAAAGTTGTGGATGAGCTTTCCCAAGAGTTACCTAAGCATCCCTTCAAAATTTGGCCTTATCCAAAGGTTGAGTAGGCATAACTGCCAAGCTCGCCGTCGGCGGACTTCTGAAGAGTTTTATTCTGTATCTTTGGGAAAAACTTGTCATCGATGTGGTCGAGGGCGCTGCCGGCATGGTTAAGGGCGTCGGCGGCGGCCTAGTTCAAATTTCAACATTTTGGTCCTTTTAGCTCCAAATTTGCTCCTTTTTGCATCTTTTGGTCCAATGACCTTAATTCAACATTCTTGCAACAAAACATAAAAAATACCTTTCTTTAAAGTACAATATCCTTGGGTCACTTGATTATCTATAAAATAGGTATGAAAATCTCAACATATTTTCCTTGGGTCAAAATCCCCCAAACTTAACTATTACTTGTCCTCAAGTAATTTTAATACTACATAAAAGTTATGATCTACTGTAGTAAAGTTTTAATTCAGAAATACTATAAGTTTGATTTAAATAAATACTATAAGTTTGATTTAAATAAATACCATAGTGAGATTTTCAGGAAAAGTTCAAGTAATAGAATTAACTCTGTAGCCACAAGATTATCTAGTTATCAAGTTTAAGAGTTCTAGTCTTGCACTCATTTCAAGAATGACTATATGTTGTAATATCAAGTCACTTAAAATATTCAAATGATAGGAACTTCATGAGAACTCTACTAGTAAAAGATCTAATCCATAAATATAAGTGCAGGAATGTATTAGGTTTTCCCTTTAGGTAGGTTCAGTGAAACCAATTTTTGATTAGGCATATCCTCAANTATAAAACAACTCAAAATTTAATCACAAACATCACACAAAATCACAACTTCAACTTAATTAAGATGTCTCTATCGGATGATCGGGAATCCCTCGGAGGAGGTAGCCTACAGTTGCTAACGAGACTTCCCATAGTTTAAATGAAATTATAGAACTCATTAAGTTGAAGTTTAGTAAGTTCATTCAAACTAAGTGAATCGATTAGAAAATAGTGATGCCGGAACGAGAGAACCGTAGGATCCTATCCAGTGTCGCTCTAATCAACTTTAATATGCCCTCATAAAATTTAAAGAACTTCAACCATAGGGCCACCTGATTTGATATTATAACTTGACACACTAGATAACTCAAACTTGTCGATGCAAGGAGCTTGGATCTAGCATGGTGGGCACCACGGCCATCTTCAGTAAAACGTGTCTTCCCAAGCTAAACCAATCTTCCTTCCTTAAACTTAAACAACAAAGCCACAGGACTTCGAGGTTGCTTGCTTATGCAACGTAAATCCTCACCTTATCTTTAGGCCTTTGTATAGCCCTGCTATATAATATATGCCCTAACTCGTCTTAGGATTCCGAGGTTGTCGTTTGTCACGACCTAAATCCTCACATCTTTCAGGCTATTTGTGTGATTATTTCACACGAATGTAAGCCCTAACTAATAAAATTAGCAGGATGAAACACCTAAATATTTCTCCTCAAAACTGAAACCAAACATTAGGATAGTTTGGGAAGTCATCGAGGTTCTCCTCTAGATAAATGACATCCCCTAGTTCCTCCTCCTTTGGATTCCATAATAAAATGTTCAAAATTTGAACTATTCTCTTTTCACACCTTTACATCTGATTTCGTTGAAGAGTCCTACCCTTTGAAATTCCTTGAAGATAATTTTTCTTGATTTTTATCGAGAGTCTTCTTAGGTGACTTTGGTCATTTAAGATGTAATTAACTATAAGGGCTTGCCCTTATAGGAAGCATGTCCGAACCAGCTTAATATAAACTCTATTTAATCCCTTATATTAAATAGGGGAACTTGTCAGCAAATACAAAGGTTTCGCAGACCAAACGGACGTCATACTTTCCTTAGTTTTTTTGATCGAGTCTCATCCGCAAGTCTTGTGTTTATCCTTCGGGATAGATACAAGATTTGAGGTACACTACTCTTTCATTTTTAAACTATGAAAAATATGGGGTCAGTTTGATTTCATACTTCAATGTTCTTCCGAAGCGGGCGACGAGATTTTGATTCCGGTGACCGACAGCTTCTTACGGGCAACCCCACAAACCAACCCGAAATAACACCGACAATTTTCATGTTATCTAAGGGTTTCATAAAATCAATAAAAAGATATACATCTTTGTCAAAGTGTAGTTATTTAATCCATGAGCAAATCATGAAAACTCCAGGTACATATTTTAGCTTTAAGATCTCTTTTATTTCATCCCATGAGCAATAGACGGTTAGATTAATAATTTTAGTTTTTTTTATGAGATTAATCTAATATATTTTGCATTGTAAGTTAGCTTTATAGAAGCAAAATAAAATTATCATGTTTAAACATAAGCATCTAATTAAAAGTATTGGTCAATGTCAACCAAATAATAATAATAATAATAATAATAATAATAATAATAATAATAATAAATCTAAAGTTGAAACAATCATAAGAAAGAAGTGGGTAAATTTTAACCATTGAATGATATCATCATCAAATACTTACATTGTGCCCCATGTAGAAGCATAAAATTAAGGGTCAAGGTGATTCGTGACAACTCTTTATTAAATGCTTAAAAAAAGTAAATTATTCAACATTATATTGATAGCAGTAAAAATAAAAAATTAAAGTTATGCTATGCTTTTTTCATTAATAACCCTTTATCATAGATATTTTGATTAGATGTGGTCATCGTTTTCTTATTAATGAAGCTAAGAAATTAGCGGTCGAAATTCATGAAATATATTGTGGTCCACTAGTTAGGCCTTAAATAACATTTAAAATCAAAGAATTTGTTACTAATGGATTGTAATGATGAGAGATAGTATTTATCACACTATGTTGTGCCATGAATGCCAAATTCATGTTGATAATATACATAAAGCTCCAAATTTGTTACATATAATAATAATATTTTGGACATTCAATTATTGAGATACAAATGAAAACAACTCATTCATCAATGAGTCCATTGAAGTGCGAACATTGAGCTGAAAAGTCTTCTCTATGAACCTAATACAAGCCCGAAGTATAGGTCTTGTGTACATCCTTTAAGCATAGCCACCAAACCAAATAACACAGAGTAAAGGGCATGTAAATTTTCTTGAAAAGTCAGTAGAGATAAATTAGGGTCATTCCTTCATCAAATTTAATGCAGTAAAAAGAAAAGACTAAATAAATCTATCTACTTTAGCAAATCTAACAAAGCACAAAGTATAGGACAAAAAAAATTAAGCCAATTTTTTGTTCAAAGCTCAAGAATGAACTAAAAAAAATTCTCGCATCAATGTGCTCATTAAGGCAACTAGAATTGGTTTAATGATTCATTTCCATTAAACTACGACAAGCCCAAAGTTAGGTCCCCAATGCACATTTATCAATCAAGTTTGCTAAGGAAAAAAAAATATAGGCAGAAGGTATGTTCAATCTTCAGACATGTCAAAAGAGAAAAAATAGAGCAATTCTATCATAAAATTTAATATTGTATGAAACAAAGATCAAAGAAACCTTTATTTTTCAATATGTTTGATAAAGTGTAAAACATAGGATAAAAAAAACTATATTAAAGTTTATACAAAACTTGAGATTGAAATTTTGATGTCGATGAACTCGTTAAGGCATCGAGCATTGGGCTGATGGCTATTCGCCATTGACCTCATATAAGGCCACAAACATGCATCCTTCATATCTTACCAAAGTAGAAAGCATATGATTGAAGGAATGCTTATCTTCTTGACAAGTAGATTGAGATAAATCATGTAAATCCTTCATCAAATTTGTTAAAGCATAAACATATGATAAAAGAAATTAAAAATCTCAAAATTTCTAAAATGTGACTTTCATAAACCCACCAAAACAAAAAGCATAGAACTAAAGACACTTTCATTTTTCTAACAAGTACAAAAAATCAGTTTAATCATCTACTATGTTAAAGCACCAAGCTAGGGTAAAAGGAACTTAAAATCTTAAAATACTAAAATGAGTCATTCATCAAGCTTGCCAAAACATATTGCTTTTAATTTTACTATTATGTCGAAATCAACATCAAAGTCGTGTTAGAAACCCTAGCTAAAAATCAATATTGCTTTTATTTTCTACATTTATCTTCAAAATTTCTCAAATATAGTTAATTTATTTTAAACAAAAGGATATGTGAAAAATAATGTTATTGATTTCTAAAATAAATTTCTATCAACAAACATTCCAAAGAGCTCTTTAATAAATTTATCAAATAAATTTCATGAATCTAAAATGAACTTTGCATGGGAAAAATAATTTGGACTCTTTTTTTAATGTAAAATTATTACCCAAAATAATTAATATTTAATAACCATCAAATAAATACTTTACTAGTAATGATGTAACATACTTCTTCATTTAAATTTGTATTATTTCTCAAGTATTGAGCCCAAAAAAAGAAAAGAAGGGAACCTATTAAAAAAATAAATTTTAGAATGGGCAAAATGCTTTTCCTAATTCCGCCCTAATTAAGATAATAATCATCACATTATAAAAATACATATTTACTAGAATTTTGATACAAAAAAACTGTTGGCATTTACATACATAGCATCCAAATCATGTATATTTACATTTCTAACAGCCAAACATTCATTTTTACATTTATACCACCCATCTATTTCGTATCACACAAACAATATTGTTAGATATGGCTCGAAACTGCTTGATATATGCAATGGTACGTACTCAACCTGATTCGGCCCATGTTGTTAGTTAAGTCTGCAAATATATGTCTAAACCAAAGAGATGACATTTGAAAGCAGTCAAATGGATTTTCAGGTATCTGAAGGGTACTGTAGGACATAGAATTATTTTTGGCAGTCGCCAGAATGATCCTTCAGTTGTGGGGTACGTTGATTCTGACTATGCTAGTGATTTGGATGACAGAAGATCTACAACTGAGTATGTGTTTACTCTTAGTGGAGGGTTTATATGTTGGAAATCAACAATTGAGTCTATTGTGACATTATCTAGAACTGAAGCTAAGTACGTGGCAGTAGCTGAAGTTACAAAAAATGTCTTTTGGCTTGTTAGGCTAGCAAAGGAACTGGGCGTTAAGCAAGGTGGAGTTCAGTTGCATTGTGATAGTCAGAGTGTTATTTATCTTTCTAAGAACCAGGCGTATCATGTGAGAACCAAGCACATTGATGTCAGGTATCACAAGATCAGAGAATTGATTACTTCTGGTGAGATACTATTGCAGAAGGTTCATACTGATAAAAATGCAGTTGATATGTTGACCAAGCGAGTTATTATCAACAAGTTCTTGCATTGCTTGAACTTGTTGAATGTGTGTAATTGCTAGAAAAACATGGTGGCCCAACCCAGAGTGGTGCAAGTGTAACTCCCAGATACATTTTTTCTCCTAAAGAAATTGATATTCGTCAAGGTGGAGATTTGTTAGATATGGCTCATATACCATAAAGGGACAGATGCTGGAGCAGAGCGGAAGATTCTATCCAAATTAGGGGATTTTCCTTATATGGGTTAGGGGCGTGGTACAGAGGTAATTTGGTAATTACATATTGTACCCAAGGTTTTCTTTGTTGTTCTGTCTAGAGTTATAAATAGTCGTGTATGTAACCCTAGGTGTTATCCCATATTCTGTATTCTATACTCTTTTCTGAATATTGAAAGAAAGCCGCCTCTCTGCTCCCGAGGACGTGGGCATTTTTATTGAACCTCATTAAATCTCTTTTGTGTTCTTCTAGATTTGTGACAATTCATGTTTTTCTTCGCCCTAATTTCTCAACAAATATCACTAATTTAATTTAAATAAAGTAAAAGACAACTTTTCATGCATAAGTTCGGTGGTATGCATGAAAAAATTGAATTTTAAGTTTTAGATATGTAAATACGTACATAGGAAGAGTCGTATGTATGTACAATTTTCTTCCGTTCATTACATTTTTCTTTCCCTCACATATTAAGATCATTCCTTAATAATTCATTTGGATTGCTTATTAAGGCCATAAAATCTAACGCACCAAATAAGCTGCAAAAACTAAAAAACCCTTATTTATCTAAGGGTGAATAAATTTCTTATTAAAAAAAATGTGGCATTTATACATGATAAAATTTTATATTTAGCAGCATATTTGTATTAGCATTGTTTTTTAGTTAAAGAGTGATGAAAATTTTGTTTTAGCATTAATTTATAGGCACAGTTTTGTCTTAATTTAAATTTGAGATCGCTCAAATGTTGATGTACTAACAAATCTAACACTTCAAACAGTACTTTTCACATTTATACCACCAGATCTTTAATATTACATAAGAAATACACTGTTTTATCATTAAATAATGAAAAACATGGTCTAATGCATAAAAAAGATGACATATATATAAATATGTTTTCCCTCTTTAAGAGTTCTACAACCCAAACTCTATCAGAATAGAAATGTATAAAAACATTCTAAATGAATTATAATATATTGAAAATCTCTATAGAAAAAACATGAAAAAAACAAAATAAAAAACCAGAGACTGAAGCAAAAATAAGAAACAACTGAAGAAACTGAAGAAAATGAACAACATTATATGAAAATCACTTCAAAATCAAAACTTGCAATGCCAACCAACCCAAATACACATAATTAAAAAAGGCAAGCTTTTTACAGATGAAGAGAAGTATCAATCTCTGCTTCACTAAATTTCTCAACTTTTTCATCCTGTAACTCCCTTCCCTCCCCTCCATCATGGCAATACTTCGTCAGCTTTGATGGATTCCACAACTCAGGATAATAGAACCATCTCGGTTGAATACAAGCAGCGGAAGAACTCATGCACTTTGTTTCAGAAAACAACCTGAGCAGCTCCCTCTTCTCCCTCATCTCTCTAATCCTCTGAAGTTCTCTGAAACGCTCTTGCAACAGAGCAATGGAGGAATGGAGCAGAGCTCCAGTTTCACAGCTGTGCTTTCCCATGAAGTTCTTTGAAGCTAAATTAGATGTGTCTTTGCTTGTTCAATGAGGCTTTGTTTGTGCGTATTTATAGGGGTTGAAGAATGATTCATCTGCAAGTGCTGAGGTGGTAAATTGATTTAGTGGAGAATCTGTGCAAAATCCAATGAAGAAGAAGACTTTGTTGTGGTGTTCAATGAAGCCGGAATGGGGATAAAGGGTTGGGGCTGTAGCTTTTGGATTTATGCTGGCAAGGAATAATTTTTTTTTGGATCCATATCGGATGAAAATTTTTCTTTCTTTTGTTAGATTTACTGCTGCTGTCGCCGTTTGCTGGAGATTTCAGATTGCACGTTACTCGTTGATTGGAGCTTTACTTTTCCACTTAAAAATATGTATAATATATATATATATATATATATACAATGGGGTATTTGTTTTTAAGTTGCAATTCTCTTCTAATCTAGAATTCATTTCCCCATGATGGAGAATATCTTACTCGAATTATTAGACGCATCGAGAATTGTGAGGCTCTCATAATACCCTAAGAATATTTTATTATATATATATATATATATATATATATATATATATTGTTTTGAGGGAATTGCAGCAGGATATTATAGAAGCCCTGGTCATCTTAGTGTGTCTAATAATTCAAGTACCAGCTGAGGATACTTACAACTAACAAATAGATGTCCGTCCGACCAACTGAACAGAGCACGCGACACACACACACATATATATATATATATATATATATATATATATATATATATATATATATATATATATATAATATGTTTGAGCATTAATTTGAATATTTTCGGTTTGGGAGTTTCGGCCGGCCGAAAGCCACAAACTGATTCGGTGTAATTCAGCAGGAACTTAAATTGCTTTTTCGGAAAATCCTAATATTTAAAGAAACTTCACTCCATGCTTTTTATTCTCGAGTACTTTCATGATTTTTTTTTCATATTTCTATTACAAGATTTCATTAAATTCATATACGTATAATTTGGAATTTTGTTGAATATTTTTTGTAATATAATTTGATTTATGTTTTCGTTAATGTTTTATGATTAAAAAACAATCTAAATTATGATCAAAATTGAATCCCAAAATCAAAAGATTCATTGAAACTATTAAAAAAATAAAATAAAATTATAATAAGACCGTAAACGAGGTTTCTTTGAAAACCATAACTAGTATGAATTGCCACCCAATTACCATAATAAAAAGCTAAAGTGGTAAACTTATAAATTTGGAAAGAAAAATAAAAATCTAAACTTACTTTTATGATTCTTCTTATTGTTTGTTTTTATTTCATAATAATTCTAGTTTTTTTTCCTCTGACACCCGGAAAAAATTTGCGTGCGATAGAAGTATGCAAAGCTGCGTATGATATTGGGGTTATACAGAGGGTACAAGGGGGTTACATCCGCGGTATAACCCTTGTAACCTCCCTGTAAACTACCTGTAACCTAAAATTAGTTTCACTCTTCGTTATCATATATTAAGAATTTATTAGTGGGTTACAAGTAAGTTACGGAAGGTTGCAGAGAAGTTACAAGGGATTATACAGCGGATATAACCCCCTTGTACCCTCGTTATAACCTCAATATCGTACGCGGCGTTGCGTACGTCTATCACACGCAAAATTTTTCAATAATGAAGTCTCCGCCCATAACTTTGAGAAAAATTTGCGTACGTAAGCCGTATGCAGCGCTGCGTACATAATCAAGGTTAGATTTGTGTTATATGAGCATTATATTCTCGTTATATCTCTTGTAACCTTTATGTAAATTTCATATAACTTACATGTAACCTACAGATGCGTGAAAACAGAAGCGCGAAACTTATTTGTAAGTTCAGGCAAGTTACAGGTAGGTTATATGAAGGTTACATCGAGGTTACAGACGATATAATGTGGATATAATACATATATAGCGCGAATATAACATACATTATGTACGCAGAGCTGCGTATGTCTTAAGTACACAAATTTTTTCCCATAACTTGAGGAAAAAAATTATATATATATATATATATATATATATATATATATATATATATATATATATATATATATATATATATATATATATATATATATATNCATGTAACCTACAGATGTGTGAAAACAGAAGCGCGAAACTTATTTGTAAGTTCAGACAGGTTACAGGTAGGTTATATGGAGGTTACATCGTGGTTACAGACGATCTAACGTGAATATAGTACATATATAGCGTAAATATAACCTCCATTATGTACGCAAAGCTGCGTGTATCTTACGTACGCAAATTTTTTCTCATAACTTGAGGAAAAAATAATATATATATATATATATATATATATATATATATATATATATATATATATATATATATATCATTGTAGGGAGTATAAAATAATAATAAAAAAAAAGATATGTTGAATTGATTTAAAATCCCATGTTTTAATTGTTTAAACAAAGAAGCATAGCTGCTTGTTTGTAGCCCTTGAAAAGAAGACAAATGAAGAATAATTTTTGGGTCTGATGCTTTCTCATGAGAGTAGATTGGAGAGAGATTTTTACTTACTTGAAAAGTACATAGTTAAGTTGTGTTGTTTCCGGAGCTGCTACTGTTCTGCTGCTCCGCTGCTGTAATTATATTAAAACTTTTTTTGTCTGAAAGTAGTTGGAATGGTGTGGCATGCTAGTTGTTGAGCTTTAGGTGGTGGGCGTAGCTTTCAAGTCTTTTTTTTTTTTTACAGACTTTTTCCTTTTTACTTTTGCTTCATGTAACGTGCACAAGTAACCCTACATTCTTCTTTGCGCTCTTCTCTATAAAGTGAAGGAAAGTGGGAAGATATTAGGTGCTCAAGTGGCTAGACATCTTCTGTAGAATCTATTTAATTTGAGGTTAAACATCATAGTGATCTCCTTATTATTTTAATGTGATCAAACTAATTTTAGAAAATCATATTTTTCTAATTTAGTCTCTTAACCATAAAATATTATGTTAAAATGAAGCTAACAACAAAGTTTTTATCTTACTAAGTAGAGTTCGCTCCATGAAACCTTTTTCTCCATTGACTCCTATTTATGTGTCATACTTTAATTTAATTCTAATAAAATTATGACCTTTTTTTATGCAACTGGCCCAAGTAACTTTATTTCCATTTTTACCTTTCTTAATGAAAGAAAAATCTAAAACATCCACTCTCCTAATTGGGTCATCAAATGACCAACATTTAATGTGACCAAACCATCTAAGACGAATCTCACTAATCTTGTTTGCCATTGGAGTTCCTCCAACCCTTTGACAAATAAATTCGCTTCACATTTTGTCTCTAAGTGTAAAACCACTCATCCATCTGAGCATTCTATTCTCAAGTAAATTTAACTTAATTTTTTACTTCTCATTTATAGACTACATTTTACACCATTAAGCATTCCACGTCACACTACCATCTTATGAAATTTTCCTTGAAGTTCAAGAAATACTTTTCTACCACCTAATAGGCCCGATGCATTCCTCCACTTCAACCATCCAAATTGAATTCTACTAATAGTATCTCTGTCTCTAACAACATCACTTTTAACAACATATCTGAGATATTCAAAATATTCACCTATTTTTTAGACTTGATCAATCATTATTATAACCTCACCTTAAGATTTACTACTATTAAAATTATATCACATGTATTTTAGATATACTCAAACGAAAGACTTTAGACTCCAAATTTTACCTCCATAAATCAAATTCTTCCTGAACTCTCTCTCTCTCTCTCTCTCTCTCTCTCTCTCTCTCTCAAGTCCATAAGAAATGTAGCATCAGTGAAAAGCATACACCAAGGCACATCCTTTTGTAAATGTTTAGCAAGAACATTTATATGCATTACGATAATACAGGCATTAACCATGCAAATAAATGTGACGATGAAGTCATATATGAAGTTTAAGTCCAAGTGTTGATCCCACAAATAACTTATTATTTTTTAGAATAGTTTACTTACTAATTTACTAATTATAAGTTTGGTTCAAAAGATTTTTGTATTTGAGATTCTAGAAATTTTCTAAATTCAATCTAGCTCTGAAGTGTTGACAGGCTGTTAAGTTTTTGGCTGAAAAATATTCCTTTCTAGCTCTGAAGTGTTGACACTCTCATAATTTATGTATTGGGGCTCTTCCTCCAAGTGCTCGGGAGCCAATCTTAAAATTGCACAATATCCTTCATATGTTATGTTTTTTTTCTTGTATACTGCGCATATATACAAAATATACCCAAGCAAATATAAAAGTTGCTCAAAAAGAGTAAAAAAAAATATTATATGACAAGATCATATTTTACACATATTAAATTCACCCAAATTTATGTTTTTCTTGCTCTCACTTAATTTAATATCAAAATTTAAACTTTTGAAAATTCAATGGTAGCTCTTATCTTTTGATTTTATTATTTTTAATAATATAATAAATATATTCAATAAAAATGCACAAATATTATTAATGAATATAACTATTATTAACTAATAATATCCTAACATGACTAATATTAGAATTTATTCAATACAATTATCCTTAAATCACCAATTAATTTCAGCTTAATTAATTTTAATTTAACAAATATATAAGAACTTAATTATTCTTATCAACTGACTAATCTTAATTTAGATATTCTTATTCCAATTACAATTGAACTCTAAATTTCAATAAAGGAAGCTTTTGATTCTATTATTTTGGAAATGAAGAGTGATACATTTTTTTCTTTTTTAGGTTAACCTTAAGCTTTTCCTTAAGTACTCATAGATTTCTATATTTTAAACAACCAACCTTTTCATTTTTTTCCTTTTTTTCATTATGTATTGTTATATCTGGTTAAACTTATTTAATAGTTTTGAATATAAACTCTTTTCTACCTGAATAAATCAATTACTTTCTAGTTGTTATTTAAAATTTTATAATTTAAAAAATGCTAACCTTAACTAAGTTATTTAAATTGATAGATATTGATTTTCTTTTTACATGATTAATTAAATTTAAGTTTAGTCACTTAAGCATAAGTGTTTAAGAATATTTATGTTAAAGTAATCGTTAATCCGTGTAAGAGGTTGGTTATTATTAAGTCAATTTAATTCAATGATTAATAAATTTTTGTGTCACCTTTAGTTATTTTGTTTATACATTTTTAAACTACAATAACTTTTAGTTAAGGATATCCTTTATTTTGAAATCTAAAAATTTGACATAGTTTATCACTTAAGCACAAGTTTACATTCCACCTCAAATTTTTCTTTTATCAAACTAGAGTACATGAAATAACAACTTTGCATACAAACAAAAGGAACAATAAATAATATGAATTTATAAATAAGCATTCTATGAAATAATAAAAAGACATCACAAATGGTAAAATTCTATAATAGAAAGAAGATATCACAAACAGAATACAGTATTAAGTAGTAAATATATAAAAAAAACTAAAACACTACAAAAGTAAAATACTTCAAAAAATTCCACAACATAATATACTACTACGCAAAAATAAATGTTAGAACTAAAGGAAATCAACTATCCTTCAATTTCTCGTGATTTTTACCCTCACTATCACTCTCATTCTCCCTCATAGGTTAGGTTACAATATCTTAGTGTCGGAACACTATGACATCCAGAAAGTAAATGGCATGAGGCCCCACATTCAGTGGTAGTTTTGAATAATGCTGACAATGGCCAAGTTAAAATACACCTAGTACTCGTAATGTTGTTGATGCTAGTCTATATAGTCATTGAATTTTTGCGTAAAGCCGTGTTGCCACCATAGCATGATAACAACATTCTTGCTCAAAGTTTAAAGTCTCTTGTCATCGAAGAGGTGAAGAATCTAACACATAGGATGGAAGGGTAGGAGAAACTCTCACCTACCTCGTGGGTGGCAATCTTATAGGACAAAATACTCTCCTTAGTCATAGTTCTGATAAGACTAATTTGGTTCTACAAGTTTTCTCGTAAATCCAGCATTTTAACATATAAAGCATAAATGATGGGATGATGACCTAAACCTAGAGTTGTACCCCCCAAACCATGTTGGTGCTGGAGAGATTAATCACAAACCTAATATTTATGGACTTTCTTAATTGAATACAAAAATTTAGTACAACCTTATCCTTCATAATTTCACTCATATTAGTTAGTGGTAAGAGTTTGACTAATACTAAGTAGTGTCATGTTTTGGGTTCTTTAGTCATGATAGCAAAGAGAAAATTCACAAGTTTTCCATCTCTAATCCTCCATTCAACATGAGAATTAGTTAAAAAATTGATGATTTCCTCAAAATCAAGTTCAAAAACTAAGAACTGGGAATAATCATCATTAAAATATCAAGAAGTCCATAATTAGAAATTATAGTAGAGGAATCAAAGGCACTAATTTGCCCCACACATACAACTATACATTCTATTGTTCTTTCATGTTTGCAAATTAAGAACTCGTGAAGTAAAGGTGGTACCAATTTCAATACAAAACTTTGTCCATCTCCTCTCTATGATAAAACTCTCTACTCCCTCCTCTGACTAAAAAAATATCTCTAAAGGATAAACTTCATTGAAATGAAAAAATCATTGTACTTAACGCTTTCCTTAACCATAATAAACTTCCTATCATGAAAAGAAGTATGACAATTGGTACCCTGAGTACGAGGAGCCATAATAAGAAGAAAAAGAAAAGAAAACTCAAAAGAAATGAAGGTGAAAGAAAAGAAAAGGAACTTGGATGTCCAAGGCTAGAGTCTCCCACCAAGTTATAATTTTGTTGAATTTCGTAAGATCTAGCGGATAATTTTAGAACAAAATATGACAAGTCCAATTTGCCCTTCAGAATATCCAACATATTTCAAAATGTTCAAGGTGTGGCCCTAGATCATTTTGAATATATCTTGAAATATCCCGAGTTCATTTTGATCTTATCATAATGTTCCAATAATTATTTGAGGCTAGAGTGTGGCTACCCCATTGCTCATTGAAGCTTAATAATCCAATTATCCCAAAGATAGGATACTCGATTAGTCAATTGATGTTCCATTTAAATGTATGTGAGTGGGTGCCCTTAAAGCGTGTTTGAGTCATTTAATATTGTGGTGCCAGGAGTTAAAGTCAGGCTTGTAGTGCTTAAAGATGTTAATCACCAATCATATCAATTTTTAAATCCAATCAACTTGAGTTTAGACATTGAACCTATGTCACTACTAAGACTTTAACAACCATAATGAGTGAAATGGTGGTTTTCAAAGTTTTGATTTAAGTGTCATATATCTTTATTAAATGATCACACCATTCTCAACTTTGGGCTTAAGAAAAGTAAATTATCATCTTTCTGAGCCCATCACTTAAGAATTATTTGATCTTTAAGTGACTACCGAGTCAGGAAGATTAGGATAATTATGATTTTTGATGAAGTTGTGCAATGGTGTTGAATGGATTTCTACCTTTTAGCCCCATTATATTTTAATCATCCAAACATGTTTATTAAGATCAAATTTACCCATTTTCTTTTTGATAATCCTAAATTTTGATTAAGGCACCAAAGTCTAAAATTATCACTTTGCCCTTGGGGTACTTCCCCTCATGACTCATTAAACACAACTCAAATGATTTTGAGGGTTTAGAGTATCATATCCCTGAGGTAATTAGGATATTAGAGGAGGATATATGGACCTCTCAAACTTTAATTTAATTTAGATAATTATTTAAAACTAGAAAATAAGATTTTCAAAAAGTGATTTATTTAACTTCCCAAAATAAAATTTTTATTTATGAGAAAATTATCATAGGATTCCTTAGGTTAGAGAAATATTTAGGTATATGTCGGCACTATTTTTGGTGTGGGGTTTGCCCGTAAGAAGCTGTCGGTCATCGGAATTGAAATCCCGTTGCCCGCTTCGGAAGGACGTTTAAAAATTTTAGTTTTGAAAAAGATGAAGTCAAACTAACCCCATAATTTTCATAGTTTAGATGAAGGAGCGC
>NEWO01000711.1:0-26005 GCA_003013225.1 Phalaenopsis aphrodite
CAACAACAAAACCATAACAATACCGCAATAACCCGACAATGACACCATAATCACACGATAATAAAACTCTCTTCACTAGTACAATAACACAACAATAAAACCATAACAATACAGCAATAACCCCATAATAACACTAACATTCTTCGTTAAAAAAATAACACCGGAATATTGCAGAGATAATATCGCAAAGACAATAACATCATAATAACACAACGATAAAACCATAAAGCCGCAGCAAAAAAGTCTCTTCAACAGTACAACAACACAACACAACAATAAAATCATAATAATATAACAATAACCCCACAATAACACCAACATTCCTTATTAACAAAAATTACACGAGAATACTGCCAAGATCTGGATTGTTAAACACAAGCACAGAAACAAATTCGAATAAAATGAAAACCACTAAAGTAAACTCCGATAAACCCACAAAAACAAATTGGTTAACACAATAAATAATATGTCAGACCTATACCTCAGATAATAAACTAACCTCTGATAAATCCAGAAGAATGCAATAAAAATTTCAAATCAAAAAATAAAACTTATTAAACCTACGATATACCTAAGATCTGGATTGCAAAAACTTGCACAGATCAACAAACTACATAATGGAGAAGCAGAGAAGATTTGTACAAATCCGGTACAAGAAGCTAAACTCGCACAGATCTGGAAGTGGTTGTCGTTCTCGTCGTCGGCAGAGCAGACCTTTTCGGCAGCTCCAAACCCTAAAGTGTGAAACTAAATTGAGGTACAACCGGGAAAGGGCCTTATGCATTAAATTTTCGTCAAAAAGGAATATTAGGTCGGGTCAGACGTAAAAAATGCATATTTTTAAGGTGAAAAGCCACGTGAAATCGAATTCCACGTGGCGAATTTTTATTCGGTACCGCATTTAGGGGTTCATGCGGTGCACGAATAAAAATTCCTCGAATGGACATATTTCTCTCCTTCGATAGTCTACTCATTCTTATAATCGAGTGAGAGCGACAAAGAAGAGAGGAAAATGAAGGGGAGAGTTTCGTGCATGTGGAAGGAAGGTCGAGCAGCTCGACACTATGCTGGCAGAGGAGGCAGCAGTGTCGTTCACGTGCGCTTCCCTGGATTGGGCCGTACAAAGGAAGGAGAGGGAAGAGGTGGTGTCGAGGGCTTACCTAGACCAAGTTGAAGTCAAAAAGAAGAAAATAGGAAGTTGTGCCCGTGTGCGTGCGGAGGAAAAGAAGGAAGGAGGGGGTGGCGGCGTGCTTTGGGTCAAAGTTGAGCAAGGGAGGAGGTCGACCTTCGGCGCTATGCTCGCGTAACAGATTAAGAGGAGTCTATGACGAGAAGGGATCGAAGGAAGGAGGAAGGCAGGCTCGCGTGGTTGAGCATGGGTTAGGCAGAACTGAGTATAGGTAAAGTGTTATATTTAATTAAGTTAATTATTATATTATTTTATATGTATGGAAGTGATTATGAGTTTAATTAAATAAATGCTAATAGAAAGTTATTTGAATGAAGATCGAAGTTATTTAATTTTCAAATTTTAAGGGAGGAGTAACACAAATTTCATGTGAGAGAGAAAACAAAGAATGTCAGCACCGGAAAGATTTTAAGGTACGTTGGACTTTCATTAAATTAATTAATAAATTATTTATATGTGTGAGGGTATGTTTAATTAAAGCAAAGTTTTATTGAAGCAGAGCTCTGAATATAGAGATTTCAGCTTTGAATGAGGTTTACGAAGCAAGCAAGGGGAAAAGATCAACTTGAAAGCTTGTAAGGTAAATGTTAAACCTAATATTATTAATCAAATTAATGGAGTAGTTAGTTAAATTTATTTAGATTGGGAGGTGTGAAGAATTCGATAAATCATTCGGATTTGGGGAAGACAAAAATCCTAAAGCTAAAAGAGGTGAGTGTTTTAATAATTATTTTATATTTAAATAATTTTTTTTTTTGGATATAATCCTTATATGCACATTTCATGGGTTTAGGAGCTAAGAAGGGAAGTGAAGGGTTAATTTACCTTAGAGGCTTCTTAATATTAAGACGAGTAATTATTTTTTTATATGTATTAAATTTAAAATTTATTTAATAAAAAATTTCTTTAATGCTTTAGACAATTATGTTTGTATGCGTGTTGTAGTTTAAGAATGAAAAGGAAAAGGGAAAAAGACTGTATAATTTCTTTAAAAGAATGTAATTTAAATGAAATGAAATTTAAATGCTTAATTCATACAACATTATCCCCAAATGGTATTGACATGAGATGCAATGTACCCATGCACGTTAAAGGAAATGGTAAAGATGCTTCTTCGGGTGCAATGTGAAAGTACATTCGTGTACATTTTTTAGGGTGTCTTCGAACACATTTTTTAGGATATTTTCAGGCATACAGTAATCTTGTCATGACAATTAAAGAGGTTAAATTAATAATAAAATTAAGAGAATTTTAAAGTTATAATAAAATTAAGAGCATTTTTTTTTGTCATTCAGGTATAGCATAACATAAGAATTTAATGCATATTAGATTATAATTACTCACTAACTCAAACTTACAGTCGAAGTTGATTTTTTTTCAAGAGAAGAAAAATTTTAGGTGTTATGTCTAGTATAAAAGACTTGGTTTACAAGAAAATGATCACCGCTTTTATAGGCATTAGTTTATGATATGGTTTTAGTTTCTTTTATTATTTGCTTCTGTATAGAGACAATTTTTTATTATGATGTTTTTTTATGGTTAAAATTTTATTTTAATTTGCGGATTAGTGACTCATTTACATATATTGGAAGTTTATTAAATTTTTTTTAAAAAAGTACAATGTTAATACCATCCGATCGCAGTTCCTGTTTTAGTTAATTCTAAACATCGGGTCGGGTCGTTAAAACAAGCATTGTCCAAGTCTTTTAAATTTCTATCTCAATCAGACCATTAGATATTTCTACTATTAATAAAAGTATCATCTGCATTATTCATGGTCTATTTTTTTCTACAATTTTAATTTTCCTAGTTAGAATTGGAGCATAATTAGAAATATTGTTAGAAATAAATCAAGGAGACTTATAATTCATTAGTCGAAGATTCTTCAAATATGAGATATATCAAGCTGCAAAACTTGATTAGAGCACAATTTGATGTTTATTTTTTCACATGTCAAATCCACTGAAGTAGATCATGGACTGTTAATATTGGGAAAAAAAATGCTTAAATCATCACTGCCTTCAACAAAAAACTTTATTTGAATGGTGATCCCACATCAATGTTGCCAAAAAAGTGAAAACATCAAGATGATTATCAAAACTCATGAATACATTACAATTGGTGTTATGAAAATTAATGAGGATGTGTCATCAATTAAGATTATTCAGGACAATTTAAAAAAACTTTTCTCTTGAAACAAGCAAGAATACAAAAATAAATAAATAAATAAAAATGAAAGAATTATTTGAACGTCCAGGTCAAAAATAAATAAATAGATAAAGAAGATGAATTGATGGGTGGCTTCCAAGACAAGGCCCGGCTGGGCCCAAATTGAAAAACTACTACGACAGTGATATTTATACAGCAAGATAGGAATAATATCAATACCACCGGCAGCCTGCCTTTGTGTCACTTTGTCCACTCTTTTTTTAATATTATTTTTTTACTTTTTAAAAAAGATTCTCCCAATAAATTATTTAAGTTTGATTATTTGGAGTCCAGTCCTCCTTTCCCTCATCTATATAAAGAAAGTCTTGTTATTTGTGCCTATGGGTGTGCAAGTTTTTCTGGGTCTCTTTTTGAGTCTACAAGCATTGTCCGAGTCCTTTAAATTTGTGCTGTCTCAACCAACCTCTGATATTTTTATTATTGACATTAGTACTGTTTCTATTCTCCTTGTTTTTTTCCTGCAATTTTAATTTCCTAATTATAATCGGTATCAGAACCAAGGATGTGCTAAAATAGCCCAAGAAACTTATGTAAATGAATATCTTTAATAAGCTCTCCTTACAGAAATTTACTAGAATTTTAAACAGCTGTTGGAATAACTATTTTTCCATATGATAAAAATAAGATTTATTTGATGAACCCAAATTAGAATATATTAATCATCCAAATACTATTACTATAACAATCTTAGTAACTTTACTGGCAATGTTGTTGAATTATGGGAAAGGACTAAATCAATTTTTTAGAAATTAAGATACCCTACATTTAACATATTTTAGATGGTACAAAGTATTTTTCTTAGTAGAGACATGTCTCTGTAAGATGCACCACACCTACGATGGAAGCAAAAGCAAAAATTTATCGAACTTTCAAATCTCTCTGTAGAAGAGTAAAAAAGAATAGTCTTAGAAATCCTGATATTAGAAATATTCCTTAAGGAAAAATTTTAAATGTCTATATATATCTATTTTGAAATTAACTTAAATAATCAACTTAATGAGAAAGTATTCTACGAGAAAAAAATAGAAGAATTCAACGAACAATTTGCTTATGAAAAATCAAACAATAAAAAATTATCCTTTTTAAAGAAGAATAAATCTAACAAAGAATTTAAGGAAAAAAATATCCTATAAAACATCTAAACGACAAATTTCATCCATTAAACTATCATAAAAATAACAAAAGAAAGTCGATGAAATAAAATGATATTGTTATGATAAAATATGATATTATGCCAATAAATACATTTTTAAGAAAAAAACTAATGAACTAAATATCGATAAAATTATTAGGATTTAGGAAAACCTTAAAAAAAGCATTATTAACATAAACTGACTAATTAGAAGATATGGATTTACAAGATTACTCATTTGATAATAAATCTTCTAATATTGATTCTTGTTATGATAAATGTGATTAGAGTAGTAACTATAAAAATTTCATTGAAATGTTTGGAGTATTTACTTTAACCGATGAACAAGAAGGCCAAAACAACTTCTATAATCACTGACTTAAATCGAAGACAAAATTCTTGATTTATTAGAAGATAAAATAAAGAACAAAACTATAACTGATACTCCTATATATACTATAAAAGAAGTTTAGCAAAAAGCCGTTAATCAAAAGACTTCGTCTAATAGTTTTGTAATTGACCTAAAAACTAAATCTAATAATTTAAATCAAGAAATCAAGAAAATAAAAGAAACTCAACAAGATGATTATTAGATATAAAATTAAAAACAATAGAAGAAAATCCTGAAGAACTGGAATCCAATGACTTGAAAAAAAACCTTGAGAATCACATTAATCATAAATGACATGGTATTCATATAATCAATCATTAACAAAAATATATTAAACTCAATTTTAGTCTTCTTGTTAATAGTGGTGTTAACATAAATTATATACAAGAAAGAATTATACCCTCAAAATATTTTAAGAAAAAGCTCATAAATTAACTTCTATCAATGAAGATCATAAAAAAAATTAATTACAAATTAACTTATGTCGCTATCTAAAAAGAAGATGTTTGCATATCCACACTATTTTTAAGGTAAGAAAATCTCTATTAATATGTTATCCTTAAAACTTTTTTTCTTATTCAAACCTTAAAAAATTTGATAATCAAGAATCTATTAAAAAAATAATTTTGCAAACCTAGAAAATTTAAAAATTATTTAATGACATTAATAATATAAAAAAAATGTACATATTAACTATTTTAAAAAGGGAATCACTATCAAAACTATCAAAGTAAACATTAAATCACCTAAATTACAAGAAAAAAAATCAAACCTATTAAATAACTTCAAACAAATCTTCACATTCTGTAATAAATAAATAACCATTGTATTTTACTCTCTTATAAAAAAAGATTGAATAAGAGAAATATACCCACTAAAATTAGACCCTGCCAAATGAATGGACACAATTTAATACTATATAAAAAAGAAATAGTATAAGTTTAATAAAAAGAATCATTAGAGAATCTTATTCTCACTGGAATTGTATGAAAATTTTATGCTATGAAGGCTATCAAAAAAGATTGTGATCAATCTCGATTGCTGATAAATTATAAATCTTTAAATAAAGTTAAAAAGTGAAGCAGGTATCATATTCCTAATAAACATGATCTTCAAAATTTCATGCATAATATTATAATATTTTTTTTTTTATTTAAAATCTAGCTATTGGTAGATTAAAAAAAAAACAAAATCATTATAAAATATATTTTATTGTTCTATTTGGTCCATTATGAGTGGAACGTTACTCCATTCAGATTAAAAAAAAATGCACCTTTAGAATTTTAAAATATTAATGATATTTTTCCTTTATCGTGATTATATAATTGTTTATATAGATAATTTACTTATTTTGTCTGAATCGATATAAGAATATTTTAAACAATTTAGTATGCATTATTTTAAAAAATAGATTAGTAATATATAAAAAATAAATTATTTCAAACTAAAGTTAGATTTAAAGGACATTTTATCTCAAAGAATTACATTAGCCTCATAAATACATTAATAAAAAGATCGAATTTGTTGATAATTATTTTCAAACCTTTTAGGATAAAAATTAATTACAAAATTTTTGGGTATATAAAATTTTGTTGTACATTTTTATAAAAAATTTACCACTTATGATGAACAAGTTTTTGATAGGTTAAAACAAAAGGCTCCGCAATGATCCCCCATTAATACAAAATAATAAGATAAAACAAAAAGCTTGCAATTTATCTTGCTTAAATATAGCTCATCCTAGTTATTTTAGAATTGTAAAATTAGAAACCTCTCATTTCAATTATGATGAAATTCTCAAATAATAAACACTAAAAAGTAATGAACAATTAGTAAGATTTACCTCGATAAATGAAGACAACTTAAAAAAAATAGTTTATATATGTATATAAAAATAAATATTATACATAATTAAATGTATTTTAAAATTTCAAGATGATCTACTTAAGAAAAATTTTTACTACGAATATATTATGGAAGAGCTCAGACTAAGATGATACAAATGGTTCAAATTGGAGAATATAATGTGAAATAAGAAAAAATCATATCATGTTGTCAATAGCACTATAGAGCCTAAGTGTGAAAAATCACACCAAAGTGAACACTTGGCTTCATGTAGTGTTATTTATGTCGACGGTTTAACATCAAATGAGAAATTATTCTAATTTAGCTAAATTCTAAACCAAAAAGTTAATCAGGAAAGAATTCAAGTATGAGGAGTCTTCATGAAGTATCTATAATCATAAGTTGTCAGTAGAAGATAATAGAGGCTAGTGTAGTGACTTCTAAACATCAACAAAGAATTTATGCCTTAACTCGTCAAGAGTCATAACTACATATTGTTTTTTATGTTGATACTGATAAAAACGGATTAGATGTTATTTTACATCATATGGGTGTTACTCTAGCTATTGAATACGGAGTGTTATTTTAGTTTGTCGGCTTTTTTTTTTTAAAAATAAGATTTTAAATTTTAAATTTAGTATAATATATAATGTAATTTTAATTTTGGGAAAATGATATTTTTTTAATTATTTTTTGAAAATGATGAGACCAGATAGACCTCATATATTTAATAATTTAAATAGCTGAGCACGATACCATAAATGATATATCATCTCGAATGATGAACGTATCATTTATTGGTATGTTTAACTATCTAAACTTAAAAGTTTATGACTCTCTTTTGGTCTGCGAATTTATAACCGACAAGTTCTCCTATCTAATACATAGATTAGATAGAGTTTAGATTAATCTGGGTTCTTAATTCTCTATAGAGGCAAACCCCTATAGTTAATTACATCTTAGACAATCGAAGTCACCTAAGAAAACTCTCGATTAAGATTAGGGTTTTGTCTTCAAGAATTCAACGTATAGGTATTCATGATTGCTTATAGGAAAAAGTCAAGTGGGATGGGTCCAAGTAAGAACAATTATTTTCAGAATCCAAAAGAGCGAAGAGTAAGAGATGTTGAAGATACCGAATAAGATTCAGTGACATCTCAAACTAATCTATGAATTGGTTTTACATCTTTGAAAGAGAAATTATGTGATGTTTCAGTCTTGCAAATTATTTAGATATTCAGGACTTGTGTCTGCATGTCATATGCAAATAGCCCGTGAAAATGTGAGGATTTATGTCGTATCAAACAACTACCTCAGAATCCTAAAAAGTTTAGGACTTATATCGTACGATATGAAATCGTAAAAGGTCCTAAAAGATAATGTGAGGATTTACGTTGTACTACAAGAACAACCTCGACGTCCTATAGGTATGTTATTTAAATCAATCGAAACTCGGTTGAAGTTCCTTCTGCCACCATCTATCGTAGTCCCGATTGCTGCCCGGAGATGAATCACCAATTGACAACGTCATTGGCTCGTTCCAAGAAAAAAAGATAAAGAAAAGAGAAAACCATGCGTCGAACGGCCTATCCTAGGGTGCTATACAAATATACTAAAAAGGTAGTAACTAAAGCATGAATACTGGTAAATGCATACAGTACAAATAAAGAACAGACAAAGACCATGTAGTAAAGTGCGACATGAAAAATGCATGGGATATATAGAGAAGTACAGTACAGTATAGAAAAAAAGAAATATAAAGAAAATAAAGTACGGAAATTAAATAAATAAAAGCGTATCTGATCAAATTCTGCTAAAGCTTCAAACAGATTGTAATTGTATAATATAAATGGGTTAGGTAAACATTTGCAGATTATAAAAGAAAAGTTAAAATGATGAGCATATGAAAGTCTCAAGATGGGATATTAGATTTCAATTTGGGGATAGGCTCAGACTAGACCTCTTTTTATTCCATCGATTTCCCAGACTACTGATACATTGAAGTCAACCTATCAATATTAACTAGAGATCACCAACAAATCACCTCTACAATCAGACAACCCTAAACCCGATCGTTTAGTGAATATGTGAACGGAGTAGTATCTGAACTCATCAAAGTGTAGTGCATCTATATGTGATATGTAGTATCTGAACTCATCGAAGTGTAGTGCACCTATACGTGATATGTAGTATCTGTCGTGCAGGGTGTAGTGTGTGGTGTTCGTTATATAATACCTGAGGTGTATTATGATATTCGCGGTGTAATGCATGAACTTGTCAAAATATATGATGTATCTCTTATGTGGTGTATGAAATGTATAATACATGAGAATCAGTGTATGAAAGACAGTGTGTGAAAGACATGGTGTATGAAATATATAGTGTGTATGTGAGTGTTAACAGGTATATCTATAGATATTGGTCAGTGCATAGTGTCTATGATGTGGTGCCTATCATTATGTGAGTGTAGTACCCGTGAAATGGTTTGTTGTGTATATGTTCTTTCAAAGTACAATTTCTCAAATCTTTTGGGGAGGGTTAAGGTTGTCGGCGACTTAAGAAAGTGAAAGAACATCGCACTAGTTGAGTGTTGATTTTATATTTCAGCTATAAACAAAGTTGTCAAATGGTTCTTTGCATCATCGCCTATTACTCCTTGTTTCGAACTAATAGGCCACCTCGATATTTCATATGCTCATCTCATGAGATTTTAGAATTTTTTTTTATAACAACGAATTGAAAGAAACATATGCATATCATTTGCATCTCGGAAAGTAGAAGGAATCAAATCTAACAATGGAGTTAAAGTAAATATTATTGAATGAAATACAATTCAACATGAAATGTAAAATCCATAGCATTATCAAATAAACTTAAGCTCGGCAAAGGAACTAAACCCGAGCCATTAATGAGTGAACCGAAACCTATAAAGGCTCAAAATTGAACTATATGAATGTTAAACTAAAGAACAAGACTAAGTTATCATCAAGAGCCAAAACCGAGCTATAACAAAGCTTAGAACTGAATCGAGCCATCACCAAAAGCTCAAAACCGAAATACTGTAAGGCTTACAAATGAACAGAGCCATCACCAAAAGCTTAAAACCGAAATACTATGAAGCTTACAACCGAGCCGATAAGAAACAGAGTTGATCTCGGCAAGGGACAAAACTCAAGTTCCAAACAATCATTCGAAACCAATATATGAATCTTCAAAGTATACCTTCAAATAGAGGTAGTTAGGGACATAAAATCAACAAAAAATAATTGTTCAAAACCTGTATATAGATCTCCAAAAATGTTTCGAATGGAGTGGATAGAGGCACAAAATCAGCCCAAAAAAAATAGTTCAAAATCTGCATATAAACCTTCCACAAATATTTCGAATGGGGGGAAGCTAGAGGCACAAAACCATGGCTCTTAAGTAAATTTCAAAGCCAAAATACCATTTCCCAACTTATTTTTGAAAAAGGCAGCAAGGGAAGATAAGAGCCATGGCTTCCAAATAAGACTTTAAAACCAAGATGTCATTTCCAGTGTATTTATTCAAATAGGAGAATTGAGAAGTACAAAAATCAGCTTCAAAATAAATGTTCAAAATCCAACAATAAGTCTCCAATGTTCATGTGAATAGGGGCAACAAGAAAAGCAGAAACCTGACCCCTAAACTGACCTCTCAAATTAAAGAAAAAGAGTTTCCAACATATGCTCGAACAAGATAATAAGAAAGAGCAAAAGTACAACTTCAAACTAATATTTAAAACCCAAGAGAAACCTCCAATAGATGTATTTGAATAAGGCAAAAAGAAAACGAGATAATCAACCCGAAATCTTCATCTAGAATTCGAAAGATAATTTCCAACATATTTTCAATTAAAGCAACAAAGGAACAAAGTAATCAGCCCCAACTCTTCATCAAAAACTCAAAAAGAGAGCTCCAACATGTTTCCAATTAAAGCAGCAAAGAAACAAGATAATCAGCTCCAAATCTTCTTCAAGAAAGCGAAAAGAGAGCTTCAACATATTTCGAATGAGGGTGAGTAGAGTAGCAAAGAGATCAAAAACTCGAGCCCCAAATAAATTCTCAATAGCTTGAAAATATAATTTCCAATACGTTTTTAATTAAGGCAGCAAAGGAACAAGATAATCAGCCCCAAATGAGTTCTCAAGAATCAAATATAGACTTCAATATATTTCGAATGAGGGTAGCAAGAAGATCATAGAAAAGCAGCCCTCAAATCTAGTTTAAAAAAAAAAATTAAAAGAGCATAATCCCTAAACATGTTTGAATTAGAGCAGCATAAGAACATAAAAAGTAGCTCTAAATATTTTCATCAAGATAGAAAGCTTCTCCAAAATATATTTGAATGAGACAATAGAAGTAATAGAATCGCAGCATCAAGCCATCAAAATTAGATTTAAGAACATCCACGTCTCAAAAAAAATAACCTCTAATCTGAATTTCATGCTAGCTCAAGAAAGGAGGGGATGGAGAAGAAATTGCAAAAAAGAACGCTTCCAAACAGAAAAAAATCGCAGCACTATATCTCTTACAAAACTTCCAAGGAAAAAAAATGCAGCCACGATTCTTCCCCTCCCATGGGGTATTTATAGGTAAAGGCAAGGACTCACGGCAAAGAGGCCCACGACCTCGAGGTTCGGCAAGGGGCCTACGACAAGGGCCCACCCAAACCCAAGAACAAAGTGTGTCGAGCTCACGCACGGGAGAAGCCATTACGAGAAAATGACGAACAATTATGACCGGAGAAGAAAGGAACGACTAGAGAAACCTGGAGTATAGCCTCCCATCCTGCCGAGAAGAGCGAAAGAAGAAGCTAGGGCTTGTTCAGTCCCAAGTGGAGAAGGAGAGGCGCACGTGTGAGGGGAATTAAGTTTAGGGATTTTAAATTTTATTTTTTAAAAAAAAAATAAAATTTTATTAAAAAAATATCAAATTTTGTGCAACTTATTTGTGCACAGCGCCCTAACAAAATGAGTGTCCTCCTTAGCTAAAATCGACGTTCCGAACGCAACGGCCATTTCGTCCTCCGGGATCGTCCAGACAAACTCATCAACAATCATGTCAAATTAACTTGATTCGCGCGCGACGCGACAAATGAGATTATTTTGACCAGATCAGAGTCGTTCAACGAATATATCATTGACCGGTCCTCATATAAGTGAGGACCAAAGTCAAATACATCGCTTGCAGTGGCAATTCAAACATCACACGCGTCACAGTGTCCACCTATGCTTTCAAATTTCTATAGGAGCTCCATTTGAGCTTCAATATGTCGGCTTTTCGATCGACTCAATCAAATGTTGAGGATCTGAAACCGTCCATATGAAACTACAAGGAGAGAAGAAATGACTTGAATTTCTAAGTGGTGTGGGTCCCAGTCTAGTCCTCTAAGAGAGTCAAAATAAGGAAATCTTAAGGCTAGATCCTAGGGTATCTAGAGAAATGAAGACCTCAAAATGAGGTCAACGAATAGACCCCCAATAGGTGTGGTGTGTTGCACACGCACGACGCGTCTATTGGCATTGACCGAAACGATCAAACCGATCTCACAAGAATGTCCAAGTAACCATACTTGAGACAAATCAAGGATAACGATGGAATTGAAGTGAAGTGGTATTTTCGCTGGGGATAGACGAATGGTTTCCAAATTATCGAATTTCAAGTGTTTTGAAAGATGGGAATAAACATTTGGGTACCGGAATGAGAGTTAAAATTTAGGTATCACTCTTGAAAAAAAGAATCGGAATTCGGGTACCGATCTCGAAGGGAGGGAATCAGAATTTGAGTACGGACCTCGGAATGAGAATTGAAATTTGGGTATCAATTCCCGAAAAGAGAATCGGAATTTGGGTACCGACCTCGAAGGGAGGGAATCAGAATTTGGGTACTGACCCTGGAATGAGAATTGAAATTTGGCTATCAATTCCCGAAAAGAGAATCGGAATTTGGGTACCGACCTCGAAGGAAATGAATTAGAATATGGGTACTGAACCTGAAATGAGAAATGCAATTTGGGTATCAATCTCGAAAGAGAATCGAAATTTGGGTACCGACCTCGAAGGCAAAGAATCAGAATTTGGGTACTGACCCCAAAATGAGAAATGCAATTTGGGTATCAATCTCGAAAGAGAATCGAAATTTGGGTACCGACCTCGAAGGCAAAGAATCAGAATTTGGGTACTGACCCCAAAATGAGAATTGAAATTTGGGTATCAATCTCGAAAGATGATAGGCCACGGAGCTTTGGGATATAGCATCAAAAGAGGCCGATGGATAGATTGAGTTTTGGAGGGCATCAAGATATGGGAGTAAATGTAGACTTACTAGATTTTGAGGGGAGAATTAATCTGGATAACTTCATTAAGTGGTTGCAGACTGTTGAGAGGATGTTATAGCATAAGGTTTCAGTTAATATGAGAGTAAAGCTTGCTGCAAGAAGTTGAAGCAAAGTCTCTCTTTATGGTGGGTGCATATGAAGAGAGTGAGGCGAAGAGAACGTATGAACAAGATCAAGAAGGAGATGCAGAGAAACTATCTTCTCCCACACTGCCGTCAGGGTGTGCTCTTAGGATGCATCACTTACATCAGAGGGAGTTGTCGGTAGAAAAGTTTATGACAGAGTTTGAGCATGTTGAAATATGAGCTGAGGAGTCAATGGAGAATACGATAGCCAGGTATTTTGGAGGCCTGAAGTCAGCCATCAGTCATGTCGTTCAGCCACAACCTTAATGGTCATTAAGTGATATTCAAACATTGTTCATAAAAGTGGAAAAAGAAGAAAAAATAGATCAGGATCCCGACATTATTCAGATAGCCATTCACAGTATGAGGTGCCAGTACGAGCACATTTGAGGTGTGAAAACTATCCAGAAAGATGATGGAGCTGATTAGAGTGGACAGAAGCCTAAGAGTGGTACACCCAACATGGTGGCCACAAGGAAGTGTCAGATGTCATTGGTTCAAACATATCACCTCTAGTTGCTCTACCATCAGAGTTATCTCTTTAACTGAGCAGGGAGTCATAAAAGAAATGAACAATGGTACTGGAGACATAGAGGATAGTGAGGATTTGCAGGACCAACTTCAAGCTGATAAGGGTGAGATACATATGGTTCAACAGATCCTTCACATTAAATTTACGAGAGCAGCAATAACTTCACCACAACATCTTGTATGCCCATTGCACTGTGAAGGGAAATGTGCGCAACCTTATCATCGATGGAGTAATTGTAAAAATGTGATATCTATACAGATGGTGGATAAGTTGAGTCTCGTTCGTTCCTTTCTAATCCTTCATTCCTTTCTAATCCTTTCTTATTTTCTTATTTTCCAATTATGCATTTTGCTTCTGTGAAAAACAGCCACATTGCTGGTTTCCCTCAGCCCTGCTGCCACCAAGCCCCTGGTCCCATCGTTCCTAACATTCTCCGTCTTCCAGCTTGCTGCGGTCACCCAGAAATTATTGTTTTCCCCTCAACCAGCTGCCATCCCACCCCAGTACCAGCAGTTTCCCCTACCAGCTTGCTAGCCGTCTCCTACCCATCAACCCGGGTGGTCTAACCCTAACCGGCACCACCTTACCCTAGATCAAGCCCAAGTTCTAGTGTTGTGTGTTGTTTCATTGCAATTTCAGATTTTCATGTTTCTTTGTTGTATGTTCAGATTTGAATCCATTAATAATATTTGCTTCCCGTTGGATGTTTGTTAAATTCCGATATCAAGTCCTAGCTTAATTGAAGTTCGAGTTGTGATTGACTTGTTGGATGACTCATTGATTTTATCTGGATTTAATTGGATAAAAAACAGTCAGATTTTCTAGCGATCCTTAGCCATTCAGTTGGATTCACAGCCCTAATGCTAAATATTTCAAGATTTATGCATGCAACTAATGTAATAACTTGGCCAGAAAGAAAGAGAATTACCCTTTCTAGAATTGCTGATTGGACGTCTGGCTGAAACCTGCGCATATTCTTAAGCATTTCCAATTGCTACAACGTATTTAATGGTGAGTCAGTTTTGTTAACAATGTGCTTTCTTAATAAAAAATGGGAATGTAAATACCTGCTCGTGAAGCTTGTGCTGATGGTGCATTTTATCCACAAACTCACCTGGATAGAGTTCAGCCTCATCAATGGCCATCTCTTCCCTGTCAGTTTCGCTAAACAATGAATTTACTTTCATATGACAATTTGTAGTGTGCTATGCTGCAAAACTAAGGCAAAAAGGATATATGAAGAACTAAAAAACACAATTTTACCAGAACACTAAGAAATAACAAAATCTGAAATGGGAATCTGTCACGATATTTTCCAGCAAAATTAAGCTTCTTAGAGATTTTGAAGCAAGTTCACTATGGAAAAATAATATGATTTGATTCCGCTCTCTTTCTATGCCAAAGTTTTTATATATTTTAGATTTAATTACCTGATATTTATGCAGAATAACCACTACTATGACATCAATAGATGTAGCTTGTCCAGCCGTGAGAAAACACTTCTTCTCTTTCTTCTATCACGCCTGAAAATATAAATGATTCTGCTACCTCCTCTCTGCCCTCCACACTGTCGTCTGCTTCCACACCACTCTCCTCTAGAACCACCGAAAATCATCAAGCCCAGATCACCACAATCCGGCTCAATGGTGACAATTTTCTATGCTGGTCACAATCGGTGAGAATTTACATTAGAGGAAGAAGGAAGATAGGCTACCTAACAGGGGAAGTCTGTGAGTCGGCCACTACAGATCCATCCCACGCAACATGGGATGCAAAAAATTCCATGATAAAGACCTGGCTGGTGAACTCTATGGAAGAGGAGATAGGTGCAAACTACATGTGTTACTCTACTGTCAAAGAACTTTGGGAGAATGTGGCCCAAATGTATTCGGATATGGGTAACCAATCACAGGTTTATGAACTTTCCGTGAAACTTGGTGATATTCGTCAAGGTAATGATTCTGTCACAAAATATTTTAATTTTTTTAAGAGAACATGACAAGACCTAGACTTATTTAACGATCAAGAGTGGAAATGTCCTGACGATGCTAGTAGGTATAAGACCGTTGCTGATGCAAATAGAATTTTTAGATTTCATGCTGGTCTTAATGGGGATTTTGACAAGGTATAAGGTAGAATTATTGGGAGAAGTCTCCTGCCTTCAATCCATGAGGCTTTCTTGGAAGTCCGCCGCGAAGAAACTCAAGGAGTAATGCTCAACAAGAAATCCACTCCTACCAGCATACCTGAAACCTCGGCATTCAATTCTAAAGTTCATATCAACAAGCAGAATGCTCCACATCCACAAAAGAATGAAGAGAAAACCCGGGTGTGGTGCGATCATTACAACAGGCCACGGCACACTAGAGAAACCTGTTGGTATCTAGACGGGAAACCTGCATATTGGAAGCTACGAAACAAGCGCCAACCAACTACCGCAAACACTGCTGTTGAATAAATTAGCCCATTTAGCAAGGAGCAAATCGATCAATTTCTGAATATGCTAAACCCCAATTCGGCTACTGGTACTCCAAATTGTTCCCTGGTACATGCAGGTAGAAAATTAAACATTTGGATTATTGATTCTGAAGTTTCTAATCATATGACAAATTTACACCAATAATTTTACTCAATAACCCATGTCTGGCCATAAAAAAATTTTTATTGCGGACGATAGTTTCTCTTCTATTGCTGAAAAAGGAAACATTAACCTGCCCAAGAGTATAGGTCTTAAATCTGTACTCCACGTTTTGTGAATTTTCTTGTGTCTTTCAGGACCAGAAGTCGGGGATGATGATTGAGAGAGCTAAGGAGATAGAACTTTATTACTTTTCGAACACTATTCCTAATAATAAAAAGGTTCAAGCTTACAACAATATGAGTTTGAACCCTGCATTAGAAAAAAAAAATGGAATAACATCTTAGATTATATCATCCAAGTTTTCCTTATTCAAGACATTTATTTTCTCATATGTTTAAGGGTGTTAGTTGTATCTCACTTCAACGTGAAACGTGTTATTTGACAAAAAGTCATCGAATAAATTTTGCTCCAAAACCATAGTACTCTTCAAAACCCTTTTTCATGATCCATAGTGATGGGGATCTTCAAAAATCAAAACATTATCTGGAAAAAGAGGTTTTGTGACTTTTAATGATGATCACTCCAGAATATGTTGGGTTTATCTTATAAGCAAGAAATAAGAAGCAAGAAATCAGAAGTTGAAAAACTCTTTCAAGATTTTTACAACATGATAGAAACTCAATTTGAAATATAAATATGCATACTTAGAATAGGCAATGGAACTGAATACTTTAATGAATGTTTAGGGGAGTTTTTAATAAACAAATGTATAATTCATCAATCCACATGTCGTAACGCTCCACTTCAAAATAAAATTGTTGAAAGAAAAAATAGACATTTACTGGAGGTTTCCCGGGCTATTATGTTTTCAACGAAGATTTCTAAATATTTATGGGGGACGTCATTTTAATAGCATCATATTTAATAAATGGAATGTCCGCTCGAGTTTTACAATATACAACTCCTCTAAATAAACTGACAAATAGTTTTTCAATTCTACGAATGTCTTCAAATATTCCTTTTAAAATCTTTGGATGCCGTTTTGTTCATCTTCCAAATAAATTTTGATCAAAATTGGATCTAAAATCTGAAAAATGCATTTTTCTTGGAATGCTTCAAACAAAAGAGGTTATAAATGTTTTAACTCTGTCAAAAAAAAAACTTACATTAGTATGGATGTGATCTTCATGAAAAAAATTACTTTCTTTCACAAAAATCCACTTCATGGGGAGTATAATACAGATGGAGATGATTTTTGGCACATTTTTGATCCACTACCAAAAATTGTTCTAACATGAAATACACATGAAGTCCTTAATAAAAATGAATCAGAAATAGTCGTTGAAAGTAATAAAAACCAGAAAAATCCTAGTCAAAAGGCACTAGAAATTATCTTGCCCAACACAGGGGAAGAAATACTGCAAAATAAGATAACAGAAACTCTGGTTTATTCCAGAAAAAGACTTCATAAAAGGAAAATCTTTAGTTCCCTCCCAATCTGAAAAACTAAATGATGGTCCTCAAGAAACACAGGTAATTTCCAATAATGACCTTATTTTTTCATCAACAGAAGCTCAAGATTCAGAGATTATGAATCTTGATCTTCCTATAGCCTTTAGAAAAGGAACACGTTCTTGTACTACTAAACATCTTATTACAAAATATCTATCCTACAAAACAATCTCACACAAACAATAAGTTTTTTTGTCAAAAATTTATAATTTGTCTAAACCCAGAACAATACAGGAAGCACTTAGTAATTTGAATTGGAGAATAGCAGTAAAAAAAGAGATGGATACTCTGTTAAAAAATGGAACCTGGGAAGTTGTCACTTTGCCAAGAGACAAGTCTACTATTGGGTGTAAATGGGTCTTCGCTGTTAAAGTCAAAACTAATGGGAGTGTCGAAAGATATAAAACACGACTGGTAGCGAAAGGATTCACTCAGACTCAAGGAATTGACTATCAAGAGACATTTGCTCCGGTAGCCAAGATAAATTCTATTTGTGTTCTACTGTCCATAACAGCAAATCGTGATTGGTCCTTACGTTAGCTCGACGTTAAAAATGCCTTTCTAAACAGTGAATTAGAGGAGGTATTCATGGATCTTCCACCAGGATTTGAAAAGAAGTTTGGAGAAGACAAGGTGTGCATATTAAAGAAATCCTTGTATGGGCTCAAGCAATCTCCTCGCGCCTGGTTTAAAAAGTTCAGAAAGGTAATTAAAAAATATAAATATACTCAAGGTCAAGTTGATTGTACTATATTTTACAAACATTTAGAAACTGGTAAACTTGACATACTTATTGTCTACGTCGATGATATTATCCTTTCAGGAGATTATGCTAGGGAAATTAAGACATTAAAAGAAAGATTGGTCATAGAATTCAAGATTAAAAACTTTGGGCAGGTAAAGTATTTTCTCGGTATTGAATTTGTCAGATCAAAGGAGGGGTTTTTTATTAATCAGTAGAAGTATGCACTCGACTTGCTCAGTGAAACCGAAATGCTTGAGTGCAAAGAAGTTGAAACCTCGATTGAGCCAAATAAAAAGTAACAAGTGACAAATGAAATAGATGGTGTTAATAAAGAACAATATCAGAGACTGATGGGAAGGCTAATCTATTTTTCACACACTCGTCCTGATATAGCTTTCACTGTTAGTATTGCAAGTCAGTTTATGCAATCTCCAAACCCTCATCACTTGGAGGCCGGGTATCGGATCCTTAGGTATCAGAAAGGAACATCTGGAAGATGACTACTGTTCAAGAAAAATAAACACTTACAGATAAAAGCATTTACGGACTCAGATTGGGATGGGAGTATTACAGATAGAAGGTCAACCTCAGGGTATTGTACGTTTCCAGGAGGAAACTTAGTAACCTGGAGGAGTAAGAAGCTAGGTGTCGTGGCAAGAAGCAGTGTTGAAGCTGAATTGAGATATGTGGCTCACGGGATATATGAAGTTCTATGGATTAGAAGAATTCTTAAGGAGTTAAAAATTCATAATCCACCACCAATGAAGGTGTACTGTGATAATAAGTCCGCAATCGCCATTACCCAAAATCCTGTCATTTATGATCGAACAAAACACGTAGAGATAGACAAACACTTTATCAAAGAAAAATTGACAAAGGAGATATCTGCATGGTGTAAGTTTCTCCCCACAACCAAGTAGCAGATAGTCTAACGAAAGGTCTTCACAAGAGACAGTTCGACAGTTTAATGCGCAAGTTCACGCTAAAGGATACTTTCATGTCAACTTGAGGGGGAGTGTTGAAAATTCAAATTGATTTACAGCATTAATGTTTTTTTTCTTTATAGATTAATGTGCAACTGTACAAATCTTGCATTTTTAGCTATGTAATATAATATGAAATAATTGTAAGCAATCAGATAATTTCTTTATTTAAGATATAAGCAATTAGGTAATTTTCTTATTTAGGAGGTGGTATTCCCATAAGTATATGTACCATGTAAAGCACCAAAGTATGAAGAAAGTATTTTCCTCTCTTTGTTTATGTTTTCAGCTCTATGCAAACTAGATCAATCTAAGTGGCTCTAATGAAGTTGACAATTTGGAGTAGCAGTTTTTCTTAGCCCCTCTCAGTTGTCATAAGAAAATTGGAGTTTAGTATTACAACAAGTCCTCTAACCATGCAAAAAACCCGGTGTTTGCAAATTTTCCTAACGATCACACCAATCAAATAGTAATATTCTCAACTCTTAAGTAGTATGTGTTAACCTAATTGTTCACTAGCCTACTCTCGTGATGTTATATCACAACCCATTTTAATTTCATAAGTTATTAGTTCAAGACTAAATTAAATTCAAAAGTTTAAACTATTAACTTATAATCAAATTACACACAATCACATAACAAAAATTTCACAAAACTCATAAAATTCAATTAAAATGAGAGAAAAGGTTAGGTCCTACTCATTACAAATGAAAATATAATAAATTTCATTGCAAAATTAAAGTTTAAGAAAATTAGAACGATCTCACCAATGTTGTCCACTGATTCCCATGAAATTACAGCAAAAACCTTGAATTTTATACCGTTTTGAGTGTAAAAATGTATACAAACTCACACCTACACTTGTTCTCACTCAAGAGAACCCTTACCTTCACAACACTTCTCTGGATTCCTCATTTGAAATACTTTAGCTGCTCCCAAGTATACTCCTCCCTATCATTGGTCTTCAATCCCATTTATTCTCCTCTTCCTCTTTAATGCTTAGTACCTTCCAATTCAAGCATCTCAGTTGAAACGACGCAAAATAAATATCTCAAAACTGTAACCGGCGAAGGCGTTGGCCCCTGGCACAAGGGTGTATGTGGCTATCCTCGGACACCTGGACACTCAACTACAAAGGGACACCACGATCTAGTGAGAGGGCGCTCTGGCAGCTCAGTTCAGCTCATTTTGAGTCCAGTTCATATCATTCACTCCCCAAGTTGCCTAACACTTGCTCATATGCATATACAATCACAATACCATGAAAAACATAAAAATATATAAATAAAGATAAAAATATCATAAAAATAATACATATATTTGATAAAAATCAAATATTCTCAAACTTGAGCATTATTTGCCCTCAAATAATTTAATATTTAAGCTAAATTTTTTGAAAAATTCATGGTAGATTATAATTTAGAATTGTTGTGTTCTTAAGTAATGAGACAAATAATAATTCAATATGCACAAATCTTCTCTAAAGATTAATTTTTCTTAGAAATCCCTAATATCCCAATATAATTTATATCAACCTTTTCTTTATAAAATTAACCATAAATATTATATTTGGTTGATTAAAATAAAATTATTTCTCAAGTATATAAAATTCAAATTGACTAATCAATTAAACACTGTTAATTCAATCAATATCCTTTTGAATGCAAAATTCTAAATTAGGAGTTAAGGAAATTTTTTATTCTTCGAGTTTTAGAAAAGAAGACTAGTATCAATTTTTTATTCCAAGAAGAAAAGATCTACCAAAAAATGAAAGGAATCTCACAGTCTTCTTTCATATCCAAAATAATTAAATCAGTTGGGAAAAAGAACTTATCAATCTTGACTAGGACAACCTCTATAACCCCAAAGGTAAAGCCAAAGAAAGATCAAATGACTGAAAGATCATAGTGGTAGGTTAAAACATTTCTAATCCTAGTCTGTCAAATTTGAAAAGTAAGTGAATTTATGCTAGCTTCTAAATCACACAATGCATTTCCCATAAATTGGTGTCTTATAGTGCATGAAATGTTAAAAGCGCCCATATTTTTCATTTTTTGCGGGAGTTTTTTTTGAATTATAACACTATAATTCTTAGTAAATATCACAATTTCAAAATGGGAATATCTACTTTTTTTATTTAAAAATCCATTCATAAATTTCATCTAATTGGCTATTTGTTCAAAAGCTTCCGAAAATGGAACGTTAATATTGATTTTCTTGAACTCTTTTAAGAATTTAGAGAATTGTTGATCCAGTGTTTGCCTTATTATTCTCTGAGGAAAAGTTGTGGAGATCTCTCAAGTTTTTTTCCTAAGACATTAGGGTGCTTTTCCTGAGTCTTTTGAAGGTTTTTCAATAGGTTTCTCAAACTCAAATTCTCATAATCTAGCTTTCTCTATGATCACCCCTTCCAACTCCTCACTCCTAATTTTAATGAATTTGTACTGCTCTTCACCCTGATCCTCAGGATTTAGCCCAGTGTTGCTAGGTAATGCCCCTCGCATCTATGACTAAATGAGTTAGCTAATCGTCCTACTTGTGTCACTATATTCCTTATGGCTACAGCTTGACTCTTTAGTTAAATTCTCATATTCAAGATTAAGTTTTCCAAATTTTTCTCTTCTTCAAATTGAATATTTGAGATGAATCCAAAAGAATAATTAGGCCTGTGGTCGGAGAAATTACTAACCTTATTGTTTGAGTTTTCTAGGGTATTTTGTTGGATACTAACCCACTAATTATTTACTACATATTAGTTTTTATTCCAATTAAAATTAAGGTGATTTTTCTAAAAGGATTGTAGGTGTTATAATAAAAATTATTCAGTGTGTTATCGATTACATTCCAAGAATCCACAAGCACAACTCAGATCATCAAATTATCCACAAGAATTTTAATCATTCATTAGTGATTTTGGAGTAAAATTTAAACCTAAGTTATCCATCTTCTTAGATATAGCAGCTAGCTGTGCTGTTAAGATTGTTATATTCATTATCATCATCATTAAAATTCATCTCTTTATCTTCAATTTCAAATCTTTTAACGTTCTTAAGCATTATCCATTCATCGTCAGACATAATATGATCAACAACAAAGTGAATTATTTTATCACGGCCATTTCTATGTTGTAGCTTCAAGTGTCAATCTTTCAATTTTTTATTGAGCATAACATGAACTAACTTGTTCATTGGACCTATAATCAAATGATTTATTATGTTTGTATGCAGTTAATTGAATATGCTCCAATTATGCTCACATATGAAAACTCAACAAGACAGAACTTATATAGCAAATGTTTTGAGTTTATGTAAATCATTTATGAATTGTGCCAACCAATATTCTTGAATTAAATTAAATAAAAATAGATTAACTTATTATGATTTGACATCTCTCGTAATGTCATTTTAGGTTTGTGGATTTTTTTTTATTTTTTTCACCAAAAATGTGGAAACAAGATAAATGAAACATGAAGCATAATACATGTTTCTTTATGGATTTTTTCAACATGGAAAATAACACAAAACACAGAAAAAAAATACAACACAACAACTTTAAGTCAAAATTCTAACGGTTCAACTAAAATGTTCATAAAATTGAAATTTCAATATTATTCCCAGGGAACAATGTAATAAACTTGATACAGCTAAAAAGCTGTGAAGCATAGGCAATACACACAAATATATGTTTTGTTCAAAATATGAAATTAAGTTAGTGTATCAATTCCACAAGAAATGAGTGAACTCCCAAAAGTCCACAAAAGTTCTAATCTATTGTTTTTTAGTCTAGCTTGAAGGTTTGAAATTTAGGGATTTTAATATTTCAAATCGTATTTTTTTTGTAAAATATAAAACATATAACTAACTTTGAGTTAAAATAATGATGTTGACAATCAAGGACAATAGTTTTCCTTAGCACCTCCCAGTAGTCATAAGAAAATTAAGGTTTCATATTACAGTTAGTCCCCTAACTATACAAAAATCCCAATTTTCGCAAATTTTCCTAAAGATCACACCATCCTAAGAGCAATATTCCTATTCTTATACAGTAGTACATGTTAACCTAATTGTTTCACTAGCTTATTCCCGTAATACTAGATCATGATTTATTTTAATTTCCTAAGTTATTAATTTAGGAATAAGTTAAATTCAAAATGTTAAAATATTAACTAATAATCAAATTACACGCAAGCATATAACTAAGATTTCACCAACTTACATAAAATCAAATTTAAAAGGGAAAAAGGTTTTAGTCCTACTCGTTACAGATGAAAACAAAATAAATTCCACTGTAAAATTAAAGTTTAAGAAAGAACAATCCCACTGATGTTCTCCACTGATTCTTATGAAATTACAACAAAATTATTGAGTTTTACACCGTTTTAGGTACAAAAAAAGATACACACTCATGCTTACACTTGTTCTCACTAAGGAGAACACTCACTCATGCTCATAACACTCCTCTGAATTCCTCCCTTGAAATGTTCTGACTACTCCCAAGTATTCTCCTTTTCCATGTCGCCGATCTTCAATCCCCTCTACTCTCTCTTACAGTTTTGTATCTTCCAATTTAAGCATTTGAGCCGAAACAACCTAAAAGAAACATCTCAAAACAGTAGCCCCTCATAAGCATTTGGTCTCTAGCGCCTGGGCGCTCGTGGCTCCATCCTTGGGCAACTGGGCACCCAGAATTGGCGTTCGAGCACAAGTTTCTCCGTCTCCCGGGGCCTAAGCGCCCAAGACTGGGGCCTAGGCGTTGGGATAGGCAAAGGCCGGGTCTGGTGAGGGGGCACTCAGTCAACTCAATTCACCTAGTTTTGAGTCGATTTCATCTCATTTGATCATCTCTACCTAATCACCTATTCACTGCATATATAACCACAAGTACCATGAAAAACATAAAAATACATAAATAAAGATAAAAATATCATAAAAATAACACGTATATTTAATACACATCACCTTGCCATTGTCACACGTGAGGCAAGCGCACATGAGGCAAGAGTGTACTCATCCTCCTAAAATCACTTGAAGATTTTCTTTAGAGCATTCAACTTCATGGCCAAGGACACAAAAAAAGATTATGTTGAGAACTGAAGAGATCTAAAGAGAAGATCAAGATCCATAGAAAGAGAAAAAAGCATAAAAGAGTTCAAGTGGAGGCCAAGACTATTTATGAGTGAAGGAAAGTTACAATTTCAAGAAATCTCAATTCAAGAATATTTTGAGAATTGTTTCGCTTTTAAAATGGCAATACATTTAAATAAAGATTTCAACTGGTCTTGACAAAGACATCTATTAATTCCCTCAACCTCTCGAGAGCCCTCTAAAAAAAAAATGTTCCTTGAAAAAAACTAGAAACTGTCTCTAAAATCTTGTTATTATAATCTAACCCAAGAAGTCTGTGATGAACCTGCAAAAGTTGCCTCTAGATCTACTATTTTTTTGTTCCTTTGTCCTTAACCTGCACCTAAAAGCATGCTCATGGTACAATATGCTACAAAAGCACTTGAGGAAATGAATAAAGTTCTCAAAAATTGTCATCTTCTTTCACAAAAAGATAGAACTATTATATGTTTAAGGACTTTCTAGTCACCCAGCTCAGCAGTCACTAGGACGATTTCCTCTACTGGCATTATCAAAGACGTTGGAGCCACCTCAAAATAACAAAATATGTTATTAAAATTAAAAATTAACGTAAACATAATAGCAACGACTTACTATATATACCAATGCAAGAAGATTTTCAGCACTGCAGAAAAAACTCAGCTGCGAAGACTTGCAAATTACATCCAGAGAAGTCTCCTCCATGGGTTTAACAAAAAACAATAATGGAACATGAATGCCTTAATTCTCCTCTTACTCGCTTCAGCAATCTAAAATTTGACTTTCTGCCCTACTTTTCCAAACCCTCATCCTTTTTTCATCCTCGTCTCTCAAGAATACTCGCCATTATAACATCTTTAATATTTCATTTTCATCTTCTGTGATGCATATTTTTACGTCTATAGAGCTCAAACACTGCAGTAAGAAGACCATCCAAAGTGCAGGTAACCCTTTCACCGCGAAAAGAAGGATTATTTATAGGAGGAAGATCATGCTAATATGGGCAAAGCTTCATAAAATGCCTAATAAATATAAATTTCAAAACTGATAGCATCTTAAATAATGCCACATTTTTTTCGAGCATATATACATATTACACTACTAACTCATATTTTACCCAAAAAAATAAGTTTACATACATACCACACAATTCTTATGTATTTACATACGAAACACCTAAAGTGCGATACATTTATAATACCTTAGTGTCAAAAACCCATGCAAGAAAAGGAGCATTTCATTTTTAAATTTTAGTAATATTGATATTTTTTATGTGATATT
>NEWO01000711.1:29485-52109 GCA_003013225.1 Phalaenopsis aphrodite
TATTGTATTAAAAATGATCTTAATTTATTAGAACTAAATGAAAATATGACACTAAATAGGACGCAATGGAGAAAAAGGATTCATGTAGCCGACCCCACGTAGTGGGATTAAGGCTTTGTTGTTGTTGTTGTTGTTGTATTGATATTTTTTATGTGATATTAAAGATTTGAGTGTTATGTATGTAAATATGAAAGTTTAGGTTTTAGATGTGTAAATACAAAAGAATTGTATGATATGTCTGTAAATGACCAAAAAAATAAGACAACAAACTTGGCATGGAGAAGTAAAATGTGCTCTCAAGGCAAGTACTAAGTAAAAATTTCATTTTTCATCAAGAAAGATAATTTTATTGCTATCATTCTCTTGTTCTTCTATCATTTGACTTCCAAAGATATGCGAAAATTGAAAAATTAAATGTATACTCAATATTCTAGCAATGAACTCGATAGTTGAGTTCAAGATGGACTTGCCACTCGGGTTCAAACTGAACTCACAAACTCTATTCGAGACGGATTTGTCAGTCAAACTTAAAGAGAACTCATAAAGAACTCACCAGATTCATGATGAGCTCACCGATCAAGTCATGCACAGACACAGTTGCACAAGCTTATAGCTAATTGGCGAATTCTTTGGAGGAATCGGCCACTTCCTCCTAATCGGTCAATTATAGATTTGAGTTCCTACTCAAGTTATACAACTCTTATAATTTATACTGAGTAACCAATGGCCATCACTTTGTACCATTTATTATGCATTTATACCATTATGTAGCTCTTTCTATGGCTGTTAAACTTCAATCGAAAGTTATAAAAAAAGGCTCACAGGAAGAATCCAAGGTAATATAATCTAGTGTTAGGTTGCTTCCACTGCCTGCTTCACAAGTCACAAATGTAGTCTTCAATCAATAGGTGGTTCGGATGATCAGTTGCCGTTTAAATTGAATTAAGGGAAGAACTGATGTCCAGAACTTGAGTTCCAACAAGAAGGCTGAACCACCAAAAAGGAAGTTAGAGATGAAGTGCAAAATTCATGAACTTAAATCTTCATAAGAACTAGACTAATTGAAGTGGAGAAACACTTGATTGCAGCAAGGATTTCAATCAAACGCTCAAAGGTATTTTTCACCTATCCTTTCCTGTTCTTACAGCTTCCATGATCCTTCTAACATTATTCAGAAATTTTAAAACTTAAAGAGGAAGAATATACAATTCACAATCAATTTAAACGAGATATTGAAACAATTAATAGATAAACTGTAAATAATGGATAGGTGAGAAATAATTAGAGATACTCACTTTGCAACAAATCTATAAAATTGGATCATCAAGTCCATATCATTTTCATACACTGCCTGGACCTTTCCCAAGCAAGCAACCCCAAATCTAGGATCTGTATTAGTTTATGCACAGTTAAGGGTCATTAGCAACTATCAATGAAACATGCGATGCAGTCAATTCAAAATCCAGTTTAAACAACCATTATATCCATACTGAACATAGCAAAAAAAAATTAGCTTGTAATATGATACCTGAATCATTCGATGGACCAGGCAGTACTTTATATGATATAGAGGCTCAGAAGCAAGAACCAATACATGGAAATCATAGTGAGACATGATAACTTATCCATGTAACGAGCACAAGGATAAGTATATACCGCAATGCTAAAATAAATCCCACTAAGATAGGCGAAGACATGACACTCTGGCTGGCGAGCCACAGCCTGCTGTAGCCTTTCTCGTCACACCTAGAGCTCTCAGCTTCCTTTGTGGAGCCCACCTCTTTATACTCACCAAATAAAGCCACAGCTCTCCTCCTTCGCACACCTCATGTAACCAGGCCTCCAGCAAAGCCTGATTGAGAACTGAGCAGCCCCTCTCCCTTCTCTTCTTGGTTGCTACAGTGTCGAAGCACCCCCTTTCCAAGCGTGCTACATGTAACTTTGTAGATCTAGCCTTATGGCTATTTGTCCAACTAGGGGTGGAGCTCCCAGAGATCTTTCATCCAGATCTACTCCAAATGGTGCCTTTGGTAATATTTAATTTTTACTTTCAATATTATTTTCATAAACTTCCAAAATATAAAAAAGCCACTAAAATCTAGAAATAACAACATAATTTGGAGACCACATTTCAAACTTATACTGACAATATATCACTATATGAAGGAATAAGTAAAAATAAACTATCATCATAAATACCTAACAGCAGTTGTCCTCCTCCTGTAAACCATATTAATCTAAAGTTTTCTTTTCTTGAAAAAAACTAATAATTGCAATAATAAGTTGGACTTAATGAGCAATTTTAATCTTAATATGCATTAAATTATTATGTCAATACAGTTTAGGCACCAAACTTACTGTTGCAATTATTAGTCACAGTGGACGGATAGTCTAGGCACATAAACCTATCCCAGATTAGTCTGGGTATAAAAATCTAGTTTAGTCTACGCACCCTAGCTAGCTCTAAGGACTGAGACCTATAAAACAAACAAGCCAACCCCCCGAAGCTAGAGGGAATAGCCTAGAAGAATGTAACCCATGGTTACGGACGAATGTATTCAGAATACTTCGAGACTAAAAATCCTCTAAGCTACGACATTTAAGATAGATTTATGAGGTTGATCATAGTGGATGGATATCAATGTGCCTGGGACGACGGAAAGACATGGAAATCTTGATCGGATACATTATTCCTAAGGTCTAGGTTAGTCCACCTATTAGGATTCCTTATAGAATCAAGGGTTTCATTTTCCACTAAGAAATTTTTCTTACTGATACACCTAAAATATATAGCAATTATGTACACATTTTTATATCTATTTTTGATAATATTGCACTTTAATGGAATGTATTTGTTTTTTTTCTTTCAGGTACAATTAAATGAATGAAAAATGGTGAAATGAATGAAAAATGATCAAATTTGGAATAAAAATGAAGAATGTGTGCAAATGAACTGTGGCGCCTAAGCGTCTAGGACTGGAGCATAAGTAAATTAATGGTAAGAATCACATGAGATTGTATGGATGAGAATGTAATTCATATGATTGAGTGCAAATAAATAGAGAAATAAATTTTGAAGAGTGTAAGCTATAGGACTTTAGAGTGACAGGCTAAAGCCACTAATTCAATTTATTATTTTAGGTCTTAATACGAGATGTTAGCCCCCCGGGTGAAGGGAGAAAAGGAAACTCTTAAGTGAGAGCTAATATTTTTCCTACCTAGCCCGTCTTTAAGACTATTCAAACTATAAATAAGTCAATATTCTTTATAACATCTCTAGTAAGGGTAAAAAATAATATTGCTCCTATTTAACACAACACAATTTGAATACTTTCACAACAGAATTTTTATATTTGTTACTGATTCATGACAAAGAAAAAAATATTTTATTTATATTGTCTTCATCTTACAAAAATCTAGTTAAATTTAGTTAGTTGTTTACTTTATTTTCAATTATTAAAAATTACAAAAAAAAGAATCGAACTTCTATTCCTATTATAACATCTATAGTTTGAGTAAGAATATTTTTCAAAGTAGAATTAATTATCTAATTTCTTCTTAACAATTTTTAGTTCTCTCTGTGGGTTCGATATTTGGGGCTTAATCAAAAATTTATATATCATTTAATAACGATACATATACTTGCGTAGTATCTCAACATTTAAATATAATAGCTGCACTCTTAATTGTTTCTTAGTCAAGTTTTAGACAATAAATATAAGTAAAGAAAATTAAGAATATAACTACACATACTTCGTAGTATTGTCATAAAAGTAGGGATCAAGTTTTTGACGTCGTTGCCAGGGAGTAAAAATTTTTTTGAAGGAATTTTTAGGAAAGTAAATTTTTATTTTAAAAAGTCTTATTTAAACTTTTAGATTTATTATAGAGATATTTTAATTTTTTTTTTATAAGTTTTTGTTCGTGTGATTTTATTTTATATCGTTTTATAGTAATGTATATGTAGTTCAAGTTCTAAATGAACAGTGTCCTACAATTCTGAATTACAAAGAACTATAAAAAAAATTTAAAAAATCAAAAATAGTTTGAGTAAAAATATTTTTCAAAGTAGAATTTGATATCTAATTTCTTCTAAAAAATTTGTAGTTCTCCCTGTGGGATTGATATTTGAGTTTAATCAAAAAGTCTTATATCACTTGATAACAATACGTATACTTACGTAGTATCCCAATATTTAAATATAGTTGTTGCACTCTTATTTGCTTCGGAGTAAGTTTTTGGCACCGTTGTAAAGAAAAAAATATAAGTAAAGAAAATTAAGAATATAACCACACACTTCGTAGTACTGTCATAAAAGTCAGGATCAAATTTTTTGCGCCATTGTCGGGGAGTAAGAAAATTTTTTAAGGAATTTTTGGGAAAACAATTTTCTATTTTTAGAAAGTTTTATTTAAACTTTTAAATTTATTACAAGATCATTAAAGTGTTGTTTTTATATAAATTTTTGTTCGTGTGATTTTAATTTATGTTGTTTTGTAGTAATGTATGTGTGGTTCAAATTCTAAAGAAACAGTGTCCTATGATTCTGAATTAGAAAGAAATATCAAAAAAATATAAATAAATATAGAAAAAGATAAAAATTTTCAAGAAATGACAAATCAAAATAATCAAAATAATCAAAAATACTGAAATTAATCAAGAATTTAGACCTTTAAGAGATCATGCAAACCCTACAGTTAATGAATTTCATTATAGTATTCAAAAATCTCTTGTAGTGGCTAATTCATTTGAACTTAAACCTGCAATTATTCAAATAATATCAAATAATCAGTTTGGGGAAACACCAACTGAAGATCCAAATTTACATCTTGTCAATTTTCTAGAATTATGTGCTACATTTAAATATGATGGTGTTTCGGATGATGTTATTAAATTTAGACATTTTTCATTCTCACTAAGGGATAAGACTAAAATATGGTTAAATTCATTAACACCTGGATCTATCAGAACTTTTGGTGATTTAGCGCAGAACTTCCTTGTTAAATATTTTTCACCATAAAAAAACTGTGAAGCTTAGAAATGATATTACATCTTTTTGTCAGTTTAAAGGTGAATCTATTTATGAAGCGTGAGAATGATTTAAAAAAACAACGAAAAAAGAGCCAAAACAATCCCGAACAAAATGGGTAAAAAATAAAAACTTTTAAAAAGGAATAAGTGGAACCCCTAAAACCAATAATAAAGGCAGTAATGGGAAGTCAATGGTGGCAAAAACCATTTTATGACGCTTATGTTTTAATTAAAGAGATGTCTACTAATAATTTTCAATGGTCTTCTGAAAGGGTAAATCTTAAGAAAGTAGTTAATATTCATGAAGCTGATACTTTGCAATGCTAACAGATCAAGTTGCTACAATTTGAAATGATTATTTTCAAACAATTTTAATGATTGAAGAGAATTCATTAGGCTAAATGGTAGATTCTCAAACATCATTAGAAACTTTGAATGTCATAAATAATAAGTCAAATAACCCATATTCAAACTATTATAACAGGTTGGAATAACAATCCTAAATTTAACTGGAATAACAATACTTCGGGTGGTAATAATCAGCAATGCGGGAACAACCAAAAACTCATTGGGTAATTGGAACAACCAAGGTAATAATAATTATAGACATACTTATACTTCAGATTTTAAAAGCAGCCCATAATTTAAGGAGAAAAAGTTGTATATAGAAGAAGTGGTGTTACAAATGAGAAATCAGTTATAAAGTCAAAAAATTACAATTCAAAATATTGTTAATCAACTTGGACAAATAGTCAATTCATTAAATAATAGATCTCAAAGAACACTTCCTAGTAATACAGAAGTAAATCCAAAAAATAAGAATAAAGAACAAATAAAAGTCGTTCAACTTAGAAGCGGAAGAGAGTTTAAAAAAAGATTGAAGTAAAGAGAGAAGAAATTGAAGAGCCTAAAGAGAACGCTCTGAAAGCTTTAGAGAGACTTATTTTTCCACTAAAAATTGACTTGAAAAAACTACTACCTTCATTTCCTCATAGACTTCATCAACAAAAGTTGGATAAATAATTTTTAAAATTTTTCAAAATCTTTAAAAGCTTGCGATTAATATTTCATTTGTTGAAGCTTTAGAATAAATGTCAAGCTATGTGAAGTTTATAAAAAATATTTTTAACATGAAAAGGAAGTTGAAACATAACAAGACTGTTGCACTTAGTGAGGAGTACGGTGTTATAATTCAAAAAAAACTTTCTAAAAAACTTAAAGATACTGGTAGCGTCACAATTCAATGTACAATAGAAGACATATTTTATGAGAAATTTTTATATGATTTAGGTGCAAGCGTTAAAATTATACCATTATCAATATTTAAAAGACTAAGATTAGGAGAAATATCCCCTACTATTGGAACTTTGCAGTTAACAGATCGTTCAATAGCATATCCTAAAAGAGTTAGAGAAGATGTTTTAGTGAAAGTGAAACGATTTATCTTTTCTGTTAATTTCATCATGCTAAAGATGAAGGAAGATAAGAAGATATCTATCATTTTAGGGAGACATTTCCTAGCTAAAGGAAGAGCAATGATAGATGTGCAGAAATATAAATTAACTATGTGTGTCAATGATCAAATACTTACTTTTAATATTTCAAAATCAAAGAAGTATCTTGCAAAAGGTAAAGATGATGAATGTTACAGAATGAATATACTAAGATATCTAAGTGAATGTCATTTCAAAATAACTTATGAAGAGAAATCTGAAATGAAAGAGTTGGAACATGAGCAAGAAGAGGAATTAGAGCAATTTGAAGATTTTTATAAGAAATATTCAAATTATATTCGAGAAAGTTTTGAAGTTTTGACACAACAGAAAAAGATAATTTTTTTTGTCCATCGATTGAAAAACCTTCTGAACTTGAGTTGAAGTTACTTCTTAAACATTTAAAATATTTTTTTAGGTGCTTCGTCAACATTACCGGTTATAACTTCCTCAAATTTAACTATAGAAGAAGAAGAAAGTTTAATAAAAATTTTAAAGAATTATAAGAAAGTCTTTGGATGGACAATTGCTGATATTAAAGAAATCAGTCATTCAATTTATATGCATATAATTCATATGGAAGATAACTCCAAACAAGGACGGATCCTCAAAGGAGATTGAATCTTGTTATGAAAAAAATTGTTAAGAAAGAAATTTTAAAGTGGTTAGATGCTGAAATTATCTACCATATTTCAAATAGTGTATGAGTTAGTCTAATTCACTGTGTTCCTAAGAGAGGATGAGTGATTGTGACTATGAATGAACATGACGAGTTAATACCAACAAGTTAAGCAACGGGGTAGAGAATATGCATAAATTATAAAAAATTAAATCTCGGCACTAAAAAAGATCATTTTTCACTACCATTTCTAGATCAAATGTTGGATAAACTAGCTGGGCATAAATACTTTTATTTTTTAGATTGATATATCGGTTATCACCAAATACAAATAGCTCCTCATATGGAAGAGAACTACAAACCATGGCTGATCCTCAAAGAAGATTGAATCCTGTTAAGAAAAAAATTGTTAAGAATAAAATTTTAAAGTTGTTAGATGTTGAAATTATCTACCATATTTCAGATAGTGCATAGATTAGTCCATTCATTGTGTTCCTAAGAAAGGATGAGTAACCGTGACTATGAATGCATATAACGGGTTAATACCAACAAGACAAGTCACAAAGTAGAGAATATGCATAGATTATAGAAAATTAAATCTCACCACTAGGAAAGATCATTTTTCACTAACTTTTCTAGATCAAATGTTGGATAGACTAGCTGGACATAATTATTTTTGTTTTCTGGATGGATATATTGGTTATCACCAAATACAAATAACTCTTGAGGATCAAGAAAAAACAACTTTTACTGGTCCTTATGTTACATTTATTTTTAGAAGAATGCATTTGGTTTATGTAATGTCCCTGTTATATTTCAAAGATGTATGATGGTTATTTTCTGTGATTTAATTAAAAAAGGGATTAAAGTTTTTATGGATGATTTTCAGTATTTGGAACTTCATTTGAATTATGTTTAGAACATTTATCAAGAGTTCTTAAGCGTCGTGAAGAAAAAAAATTTAGTCCTTAATTGAGAAAAATGTCAATTTATGGTAGCAGGAGGAATTGTTTTAGGACATCATATATCAAAAAATTGTATAGAAGTAGATCCTGCAAAAATTTAAGTGATCACTAATTTACCTCAATCAACAAATGTGAAGGAAATTAAGAGTTTTTTAGGTCGTGCTAGATTCTACACGCGATATATTAAAGACTTTTAAAAAATTGCTAAGTCTCTATGTTATTTACTCAAAAAAGATGAAATTTTTAATTTTGATAAGCAGTGCCTAAATTTTGTTGAGTTATTAAAAGAAAAATTAGTCATTGCACCAATTATTGTTTCAACAGATTGAGAAAAACTTTTTGAATTAATGTGTGATGCAAATAACTATATTATTTGAGCTTGTTTTAAAACAAGAGCATGATAAGATTTTTAAAGTAATTTACTATGCTAATAGAACTCTTAACGAAGCTAAAATTAGTTAACCACAATTGAGAAAGAATTATTAACAATAGTATATGTTTTTAATAAATTATGATCATACTTAATTGAAACAAAATGTATTGTACATACAGATCATTCTGCTATTAAATACTTAATGAAAAAGAAGGATGCAAAACCAAGACTGGTAAGATAGATTCTTCTTATGCAAGAATTTGACTTTGAAATAGTAGATAGGAAGGGAGTTGATAATCAAATTACTGATCATCTGTCCATGCTTGAATTAGATAAATCGCTCTATTTTGATAAAGAAATTAATGAACAGTTTTCAGATGAAGAATTGTTCATTATTAATGAGTGGTGTATTCCATGATATGTACATTATGAACTTTATTATTAGTGATATTATATCATATGGTCTGACATACCAACAAAAGAAGAAATTTTTATCTTAAACTAAGACTTATTTTTGGGGTGACCTATTTTATATAAATAAGGAAATGATCTAATTATTCGAAGATGTGTGCTTTTAGAATAAAATTATGAAATTATTCAAAAATGTCATAATTTTGATTTTGGGGATATTTTGGTGTTGATAAAACAGCTTACAAAATTTTACAATCTAGATTTTATTGACATAAAATCTTTAGAGATATTAATGCTTATATCAAAACTTGTGATTGATGTCAACGTATAGACAGTATTTCTAGAAGAAATGAGAAGTCCCTCAGGTATGTGTTGGAAGTTGAGATATTTGATGTTTGGGGATTAAATTTCATGAGAACATTTATACCATCTTTCATAAATGTATATATATATATATATATATATATATATATATATATTATTAGTAGTAGACTATGTATCCAAATGGATAGAAGTTGTTGCTTTACCTTGATATGATGTTCAAAGTGTTGCAAAATTTTTAAGAATGAACATATTTTGTAGATTTGAGATGTCAATAGTGATCATAACTGACGGGAAATTCATTTCAGAAATGTAATAATGGAAAAATTATTAAAAAAATATCATATCAACCATCGAATTGGTACTGCTTATCATCCTCAGACAAGTGGTTTGACTTAATTATCAAATCATGAAATTAAAAAAAATTGTGAATCTAACAAAAATAGATTGGTCAACCAAATTTGATTAGATTTTGTGGGCTTATAGGACTGCATATAAAACTCATATAGAAATGTTCTCATATAGGCTAATATTGGAAAAGCTTGTGAGTTCTAAGATTTATAAAAAAAAGATATAGATGTGGCATGATCCGAAAATTCTTACAAAAAATTTTAAGCCAGGAAAACAAGTTTTGCTATAAAATGTAAGATTGAGATTATTTCCAGGAAGACTTAAGTCCAGGTAAATGGGCTCATTTGTTGTGATAAAAGTTTATCCCTATGGAGCTGTGAATATCAAAGATCCTAAAACTGAGAAAATATTCAAAGTGAATAGCCACAGGCTGAAACCCTATTACTTAGGGAATCAACTTAAATTAAATGATCTTATGTTATTGGATCAACCAGAAAAAATACTAGTTACGTCAGGCTAATGACGCTAAACCAAGCACTTTGTGGGAAGCAACACATAGTCATCAGTGTGTTTCTGTTCTAAATATTATGTTGTTGTATTTGATTAAGAAAAATGTGGCAATATTTTGAATATATAATGATTTAGTGATGATTTTAAGACGTTAATTGATGACTTAGACGTGTTGGAATGTATATTTGGACGTTAAACAGACCCGTGTTAAATTAAGCACCGGCGCTTAAGCGCGACAATTAACAAAACGTGCTAAATTAAGTTTCTAAAAGAATTAAACGTGATTAAGTGGGTTTAAACGTGGTTTAGTGGTTTGATAACATGTGTAGTGGGTCTAGGCTTCATCCAAAGCCTATAAATAGTATGGAATGAAGAGAATTCTCACTCCATTTAAAATTTCCATCCTAAAGTCTAAGTGAAGAGTGTGAGAAATTACAAAAATGTCTTCTTCGGAGATTGAAATGAAGAAGAAAGAAAAAGCCATTAAGAAAAAGTTTGTTAGTCAAAGTGCGCAAGAGATACAACAGATTCCTAGCCGTTAGTATAGAAGCAATAGCAGAGAAGATCGCAAAGATGGAGGCTGATGTGGCTTCAATCGAAGCGAAAATGAATGATACTAACGCAAATTTGGAGCATATCGGATGACAACTTAAGATGCAATTTAACCATACAAATTTTATTGAAGAAGCGGACAAGGCGATGTACTTGAAAAACAAATGGATCGAAGAAGACTAAAATAGAGTTCTTCACCACTGTCTATTCTATCATATCTATATTCCAAATGCCCCAAGAGAAACTAATGAAAGGTATGATTATGTTCCACCGGAAGGAGAATGGAATTAAGTTCTAAAGTCTAGTTGTTTGTTTGATGTTAGTGTTTGTTTGTTTTAGGTGTCTTGATGTTAGTGTTAAGTTTGTTTTAGGTGTTTTTATGTTGAATTTGTTTAGCATTTGAACTATGTGTTTAGCAGTTATCTCATCTAAGACACTTTGGATTGAGAAATTATGTGTCAAAAGTGTTTGTATTTGTTTGTGTAAAATTTTGTGTTGAATCGAATTTTTGAAAATTAGTGAATTTTGAGAAAGAGGAGAATTTAAGGGAAAGAAAATAATTACTAAGATTTATAAGACCATTTAGGTGTGGTTGACTTATGCTAAATGTGCATTTCACTTATAAATCAAAAATATCAAGATTTGTGCATGGGCGCCTAAGCGCTAAAACCTAGCGCTTAAGCGTTGGTTACCCGAGAGGTAGGCGCTCAAGCACCAAACCAGTCGCGCTTAAGCGTCGGTTCACTTAAACCGGTTCGCGAACGGTTAAAGATGAAAATTTGAGCCAAAAAACGTCCTTTCTACCCCGACCGTCACCTTCCTCAAGAGATCCCAATTTTGGGACCTATGGCTCATAAAGTGAAGATTTCTTGATGGAATTAAGTCAAATTTGCTAGATTTCATCTTCTCAAGGTGAGAGCTACACTTCTATGTAAAAAAAACTTTATTTTCAACATATATTTTGAGTACATTTGGGATTTATTCGAAAATCACTATTCATGATGAAAATTTATGAAAAATCTATGGAAAATACAAGGAAATGATAGTTGAAGCTTTTGGAAGTTAAGTTTAGTGATTTAGACTTGAGATTATGATTAATTATAAATTTTATGTGATTTTTAGAAATGACACAAAAAATGAAGAGCAAGGGGAAGTCCAACTTCGATTCCAGTAAATTCATTAGTTTGAAAGCTCAGGATAGATATACTTAAGCGATGCAATCAAAAAAATTGATTCCTGAGTGTAGTTTCAAAAATCCAGGTGGAGCAGTTGAGGATTTAATAGTTCGCCGATAGTGGTAACGATTCTGTTATTTTTCAATTGTAGCTGTCATTTCTATTGTTTGGGAGTTCTATGTAAATCTCTTAGAAGCAGAGGAATATCAAGTTATGGTCAGAGAAAATCAATAGTTTTTTCCCCTGAGGTAATAAATTCATTTTACCAGCTGCCCCCAAATGCATTTTGTTTTTAATCAAATTATAATCTGATTGAGAAGTTAGATGAGATTATATCTTCAATGACTATGGGAAGATGATTATGGAAAATAACAAATGAAATGAGAATAAATTTTTCTGCGTCAAAGCTTGATGCCACGGCAAAAGCGTGACACTATTTTATTTCAGCTTGTCTACTCCCTACCAATCATCTCAGTGAAGTTATAAGAGAAAGTCACTCTGAACTATTGTATTCAGCAGTTTAAGTCAATCGATATTAGATCCTTGATCTATCGGACAATCGCTAGTTCTACTGCAGCTACAACTACTACAAGTTTGGGATTCGCATCCTTAATCTTTTTTTTATGTGAGCAGACTAGTGTTAGATTTGACAGTTTGGAGGAGAATATGCAACCTCTAAAGCCTATCACAAGTGTCAATGTAAAATCTTATTCAGACATTCTATATTTGACTGGAGATGAGGAATTTCTAGAAATTCTGGTGCTTTTACTTCTTGTGCTTCTACTTCACAAACATCTAAATCGCAAGGTCAGTCTATTAGTTCTGATTCGCAGACACATTTAATGCAAAGGAGTTAGATAACATCAACTATACTGTGGATAATGTACTTAATTTGGAGAACTATGTAGATCATATTGATAATTATATGAAGAAACATTGTGACTATGAAGAAAAATTCTACTATCTTTGGAAAATCTTATTAGGGGTGACCAAAGTGTGGTTTTTCCTTCATATCCATAATACCCTTCATATGAGCCTACTACTTTTTCGGATAGCGATGATGATGACGGGGAGGATTGATTTGAGTAATTTAATTTTATAATTGGGAACTTTATGTGTTATAGTTGTATTGAACTGCTACTCTATAATGTGTTGTAATTGTTTAGACTGCTGCGATTTTTTGTGTTGTTATTTGTTGTGTTAGATACTGTTGTGATGCATTTGTGTTGTTGTGAGTAGTTATATTTTATTTTTATGGTAGTAATTGTGTTAACAGTGTTGTTTAGTGTATTTTGTTGGTTAGTGTAGAACTTGTTCCAGAGATATTAGGAAGGTTTAAAATATTACTAACTTTTACTTAAGAAATTCATGTTTAAATTTTCAATTTACTACCATATATTTTTTTTATGTTGCAATTGTGAATTTATGTTAGTATGTGTTTATTTGCTTTTATGTTATCTTCCACTGCATAGAAGTCAGATGAATCTCATATATGTTGAAGTTAAGTTAATATTTGATCAATTAATTTTTACTCCTGTTTTTAATTTTTGTACTTGTATATTTAGAGTATGAAAATTTCTGTAAGCGCGTTATTTATAGTTTTCATTCTTGCTTATATATATATGATGCTAAAATGTTCTATATTACTAAAAATAATTAAGTTTGGGGGTCAAAAACAAATTTCCAAAACCTGTATTTTATTTGTTCTCAGATGAGCTAAAAAATAAATTTGATGTTGATTTGAAAAAAAATGATTATGTATATAAAGTTATATTAGGGAAGTAAAATTTTGAATATAGAAATGAGNACAATCAGCTGTTTTCCAAACGCGTTAACCAAACAGTCAGACAGCTTATCCGGATCAGCTGGTCATCAGCAGATTATCAGGATAAGCTGCTTATCAGCAGAAGCTGGATAAGCTGCAGCTGCCCCAAACAGACCCTAAATCGCAAGGTCAGTCTATTAGTTCTGATTCGCAGACACATTTAATGCAAAGGAGTTCGATAACATCAACTATACTGTGGATAATGTCTTAATTTGGAGAACTATGTAGATCATATTGATAATTATATGAAGAAACATTGTGACTATGAAGAAAAATTCTACTATCTTTGGAAAATCTTATTAGGGGTGACCAAAGTGTGGTTTTTCCTTCATATCCATAATACCCTTCATATGAGCCTACTACTTTTTCGGATAGCGATGATGATGAGGGGGAGGATTGATTTGAGTAATTTAATTTTATAATTGGGAACTTTATGTGTTATAGTTGTATTGAACTGCTACTCTATAATGTGTTGTAATTGTTTAGACTGCTGCGATTTTTTGTGTTGTTATTTGTTGTGTTAGATACTGTTGTGATGCATTTGTGTTGTTGTGAGTAGTTATATTTTATTTTTATGGTAGTAATTGTATTAACAGTGTTGTTTAGTGTATTTTGTTGGTTAGTGTAGAACTTGTTCCAGAGATATTAGGAAGGTTTAAAATATTACTAACTTTTACTTAAGAAATTCATGTTTAAATTTTCAATTTACTACCATATATTTTTTTTATGTTGCAATTGTGAATTTATGTTAGTATGTGTTTATTTGCTTTTATGTTATCTTCCACTGCATAGAAGTCAGATGAATCTCATATATGTTGAAGTTAAGTTAATATTTGATCAATTAATTTTTACTCCTGTTTTTAATTTTTGTACTTGTATATTTAGAGTATGAAAATTTCTGTAAGCGCGTTATTTATAGTTTTCATTCTTGCTTATATATATATGATGCTAAAATGTTCTATATTACTAAAAATAATTAAGTTTGGGGGTCAAAAACAAATTTCCAAAACCTGTATTTTATTTGTTCTCAGATGAGCTAAAAAATAAATTTGATGTTGATTTGAAAAAAAATGATTATGTATATAAAGTTATATTAGGGAAGTAAAATTTTGAATATAGAAATGAGTAAGAAAATTTAGTTAAAACCCATAGTAGTGAAGAAAAAATTAAAAGTTAAAAATTTTTACTGTAGAAATGATAAATATTGTGTAATTAGCTTTAATAAGAGAAGTATTTTTGAAAAATGTAGAAGAATTAGACTTTAATTTTCAATGCTTAAATTTCTTTTATTAAAAATAATATTCAAAACTATCATTATATTTTTAAGTAAAGAATATATATCAAACATTTGCATCGAGAAAGGAAGAGTGAAATTCAAAATTATTAAAGGTATATCCAGATATGGTAAACTTCACCAGAAAAAGAAAAAAAACAAAAAAAGAAAAAGAAAAGAAAAAAAAGAAGAAAAGGAAGTTGAAATAAGGAGGAAAAGCTTGAGAATTAGTGTCTAATCAAAAATTGGTTCCACATCTGATATTTTTAAAATATAAGACTTGAGAAACTCTTAAGCTTAATGATATAATATAGCAAGTATAATTATTCTCAATAAAAATTTTTAATTGGAAAATATAGAAGGTCTAACCCTATATTTGGAGAATTTACAAGTATTTCTGAACTAAATAGGAACTCATATTTTCAGACTTCTTTACATTAAAAGTTTCTAAACTCTAAATTTGTCTCATTTACTAAAGTTTTTTTTTTCTAAATTGGACTACTATATTTCTAGATTAAAATTTAAAAATATTCTAAAGAAACTTATTTAAATAATCTACTTATTTTGATTTTGAAAAATTGAAGTGTCACTTGAGGACAAGTGACATTTTAAGTTTTGGAGACTTTGATTCACATAAAATATATAACATTTATGTACAAATTTTTATACTTATTTTTGATGATATTGTGTTTTAATGGAATGTACTCGTGTTTTTTCTTTCAGGTACAGTCAAATGGACGAAAAACTATGAAAGAGTGAAAAAATATCAAATTTTGAGCAAAAATGAAGGTGTTCAAATGAACTGTGGCGCCTAAGCACCGAAGACTTGCGTTTAAGCTCCAGGAAAACAGAGAAAACAGCGTCTAAACGTCGAAACCTTATGCTTACGCGCCAGAAGTAATTATTTGAAAATTCAATGAATTTGGATAAATTTCTGAATGTGTGTTTGAAACAACTATTGGTGAAAACGTGGTTTATGATTAATGGGCACGAAAATACATTCAAATGGCTATTGAAAGAAGGCAACTCTTAGAAGATTCATTTAATGTCGACACATTTTTTAAGAGACACCAAAGCATCTTTTCGAAAATTATAAAAGAAGACTTGGATTGAATGATCAAAGAAGACTCAATTAGCCACCGCCACCCCATGTCTTTGAGACTTCTTTCTATCACTCTCATAGATTAATTAGGATATTTTAGAGAGAAGAAAGGGAGGAGTTATAGTGTGTTAGTAGAAAGTATTGTAAGAAAAAGGAAGATAATTTATTCAAAGGAACTTCCAGAGTTTAGTAGAGAGAAATTTGAGATAAATTTTTATCTTTATGACCACATTTCGTTTTAATTTAGACTTCTTATGAGTTTATATGATTTCTATTTTTAAACTTAAGTGATGTGTTTTCTCCATGAATTCTGAGTAGTTTTCTTTATCTTTTTCCTTAAAATGATAAGTGATTAAGTGTTGAATGGATGTTGTGTGAAATATTGATCTTTAATGTCAGAATAATTTGTAATGATTTTAATCCTTGTACTTCATTTACTTCTTGATTTAGTCAATTAAGATGTTAATATTTGTTATGAGAACGTGTAAAATCTGGGATGGTATTATCTCAGTTAACTAATAGTAAGAAACACATAATATTGTATGGATGAAAATATAATTCATATGGCTAAGTACAAATAAATAAGAAAATAAACTTTTAAAGGTGTGGAGTTAGAGGACTTTAGAATGACAGACTAAAGCCCTCAATTCGATTTATTACTTTAAGGGTCCGTTTGGGACACCCGCGGGCCGGCCGCAGGGGTCGGCCCGCGGCCTGCGTTTAGTGTAAAAACCCAAACGCAGTTTCGGATAAGCTGGTGAAAAGCGCGAACCAAACGGTATGGCGGCGTTTTGAAAACGCCGCCCGCACTTATAAGCTGCCCCAAACGGGCCCTAAGTTTTGATATGAGATGTTAGCCACTAAGTGGAGGGAGAAGAGAGAATTTTAGAGTGATATCTAGTATCTTCTGTACCTAACCCGTCTTCAAAACTATTCAAACTATAAATTAGCCAATATTTTTTATAGCATTTCTAGTAAAGGTAAATAATAATATTGTTCATATTTAACATAACATAATTTGAATACTTCCACAACATAATTCACATATTTGTTACTGATTTATGATAAGGAAAAAAATATTTTATTTATATTGCTTTCATCAGACAAAAATCTAGTTAAATTTAGTTAATTGTTTACTTTATTTTTAATTATAAAAAATTATTAAAAAGAATCGAACTTTCATTCCAATTATAGCATCTATAATTTGAGTAAGAATATTTTTAAAAGTAGAATTTGTTATCTAATTTATTTTTAAAAATTTGTAGTTCTCCTCGTGGGTTCGATATTCGAGACTTAATCAAAAAGTTCTATACTACTTGATAATGATGTGTATACTTGTGTAGTATCCCAATATTTAAATATAATAGTTGCACTCTTATTTTCTTCAGAGTCAAGTTTTCGGAACCGTTGTAAAGAGATATAAGTAAAGAAAATTGAGAATATAATCACACATACTTCGTACTATTTATCATAAAAGCCGAGATCATTTACCCAACACTATTCCTAGTTTAGAATTCCTAATCAAGTGTTCTTAATTAATCTCTTGACCTAATTTGATCAATACAAGCTTTCTAAATTAGTTCCCATCAGGTATAGCTCTCTATTTAGGCCATTGTTTTGTAAGTCGCATTCATTTAAATTCCTCTTTTCTAAAGCTTAATCTTGAACAATTTGGATTATCGTATTAATCAAGAGTTTTATTTAGGTTCTATGATCTCAGAGATGTAATTAACTATAAAGGTTTACCTGTGAAATGAAAATTCTGGTTCCGAAGACCCATAAAGATTTCCTCATCTGGATGATTAAGTTAATTCTGAGGTAATATTACTACATTCGAGGTAATATATTATTCTTTGAATGTCGTATTCAAATATTCAGATAGAACACTTCTGAGGTCTATGGTGGCCAAGTAAGAAAGCCCACCATGATTGTCTGATGTTTTAGATGTCAGATGAACCTCTTAAGTGCTAAAAACAACTATTTCATTTAATAAAACGGTGTCAATTATCAGGAATAGTTACAAAGAATATTAGTAATAACTACAATTTTAAATTATATTTGTCAAATAATTGAATTTCAAGTTGTGTTGCGTAAGGGTTTAAAATCTTGCTAAAAATATTATTTTTAACAAAAGCCCCAAAGACATTTTAAAAAGAAAAATAGCTAAACTAATACTTTTGTTTCCTTTTAAACACGCAATAGAATAATTTAACCTTTCCTAGCTCTCTCACTCATCTCTTGAATCTCGAGGCGTTCCTCGAACCAATCATATCCTTTATTGAGATAGGTAACCCAAGAAAGACTCCACATTTGAGAGCCGTATATGAGAATTTCATCTCATACGACTCAAGACAAAACCCACAAATACTAGTTTCAACAGATATTGAATATATAAAGTTTCAAACTTCTTGTAGCTTAGCCACTTGACTTGCTTTGACCCAAAAAAAATGAAGTTAAAAAAATATGGAATCTCTTCTTCGTGATGATAATGCCAAAAAATAAAATCTCAAATCGACTCATTCATGTTAATTTATGTTAATCATGACAGGCCACTTGAATCTTCTCTTCCCTATCTTTTTTTTTTAAGGAATTCTCTTTTCATCACTCTATCAATTCCTCCCTCAATATAGACTCATCCTCTTCACCCTCCAGAATGCCTACTAAAAAATTGAAGCCCATGCACAAACATTTGATAAAACGTTTTTATATTTTAAAGAGTCATTCCTCAAACTCTTTATGCTCTTTCCACATCAACTCATTGAAATTGTCATCAAAGGATAATCACACTTCCACGGTTAATGTGACAACACATCACAAAATCAAGGAATGACATTGGCTGAGGCAATGCCTTAGAAATGGCTCTCATCGAATGGGCATGTTAGATGTTGACCTTATCTTGCAACTAAAGTGCTTAGGAAAGAATCCAACTATCCTTTAACAACAATTCTTTATGGCACTTTCATAGTTGTATTTTTAAAGCAATTGTCCACTTTTTCAACCTTTTTTTTATGGTAAAGCTTCTTTTTCTATCATTCACCCATACATATGGAAGAACTTAGTCAAATCATGTAGATTCTAGTCACTTTAATTTTTGGATTTACAGTTCTCTTCACTTGTGAGCATGCACTCTCAAAAAGAACATTTGAAATGCTGCATTATAGGCCAAGTTTATGCTACTTAATGATACACTTAGAATGGGTATTTCAAAATGTTCATGCTCATTTTATTCACTTGGGGACATGTACTTCCTCTATTAATAACCAGTATCAAAGTTTGGAGCTTAAATTTACTTGATTTTAGTGCATATTATAGCATGTTTGTTGTTCATGTTGGTTGATAACTAAGAGATATATCACTTATTTTGCAACAAAGAGAAAAAAATGGAAATAAGATTTGAAAAGTTAGACAAATTAACCATTTGTAAGGATCGTGAAAAAGACCATGCAGGCAAGAAAAAATTCAATCCAATAAATCATTTATCATAATTAAGTGATTAGTTATTCAAATAATAATCGGATGGGTTTACTAATATTATGAAATCTTTCGAGTACAAAAAAAAATACTTTGGAGCTTTTTCTTCTTGAGAATAGTTTTGATTATTGAAAAGTTAGAACCAAGAGAACCTTGAATAAAAATTCCCCAATTTCTGAGAAACACTTTCCAAACTTTCTTCCCTATAATGGGTGCAACAAGATTAATCCTGACAAAAGAGATCACCACTATCATCATAGCTCTTAAAGTGCAAGATAAAATTATCAGCACCAGCTCGAAGTCACAAATGACATCAACCACCCTTTTTATGATGAATGTAAAAAAAAAAAATCTTAAGCATAAAAAGCTATAGCACAAAATGAGTCTCCAATCCAAGGGTGCTCTCACAAAATAAATAAGATATACACGTACACACACACACATACAAGAACTTATTAGTTGCTCTATATGCCTAGAGCAGCCATCCATTCATTCCAGGCACTAGTTGGCCAAAAGTGATAAGTTCAATTCTAGCCAAAAGTCACAAAAACTAGTGTCATATCCCACGCATCATATGGCCATATTAAAAGTCCAAATCCATCAAGAATGTGAAAAACTCCCTATGAACCACATGAACAACGTAAAATTTGCTCCTAAACCATAATGATCAAGCAAAATGTCAAGCACATGTATTCCCTAATAGCTAATTCTATGAGTATCATATGCCATAATCCATATGATAGAAATCCCCTTGTTAATCAAGGAGAGATTCGAAATCGGACCCTACAACAAGCTTTCCCCATGGTCAGACCTCCTTGGAAGATGAAGCCTATGGAAATTGATAACAATTTCTTGATCTCATTGGGCTAAACACCTATTATGACTAAATAAACAAAAGTCCAAGACAATTTAAGATGATAAAACTATGAGATGTTGATTATATTTGTCAATATTACCTGACATAGACTCTAACTCCAATAACGACATATCTTTCTATATGAAGGTTTTTACTTTAAAATTCTATCTGAAAACTTTTTTTAATGACCATGAGTGATAAGAACTCTAAAAATCTATATGATTATTTTTTAATTTTAGGCAACACATTAAGTGGTTAGTATATAACCCAGCATAATGGTTATCTTGCCTTCATTTTTTTCAAAATTATTTCTTTTCAAGTTAGAAATTTCTTACTCTTTTAAGTTTTACAAATTCTTTTTTCCTTTTTCACAAATATGAAACTCTATGAAACATAGTATTCTCTTAATTCTAAAATAAACCAAACAATTATTAAAGCCTATGATCCTCAACTACCTTTTCGGGAAGGATATCAACATAATTACAAGCTAAAAGCATAAATAACTAAACCAATTGTCATGCTTTACATACTTCAACAAAATTGTGATTCCCAGTGTAAAGCACCAACAGCCTGTTAGCATTTATAAATAAAAAATAGATTTTTCTAAATGGGCGAACAACAAATGAATCACTTTAAAACACCTACCCGAGTGGTAACTAGTTTAACACTTAGTAAAGTTGACTATGCAGGGAGAACTCTAGATTGTTATTTCTTGAAATGGTTAACAAAGAATTTCCATGAAACAATTTCATGTTAGAAATTGCAACGTAATCGAGCATCAGTTAACCTGGTATTTCATCACTTGGAGATATTGCAAACATTTCCAACATCATGTGATTTAACCCCATAAAAAAAATTCCAGTTCAAAGACAAAGGACAATAACATAAATATCAAATAAAAAACAAAGGATAATAACTCCTGCATGTTCCTCAAAAGACCGGTGATGTCATTTCATACAAAACTCAGAAAATGTATAGAAATGACAGAAAATAGTCAGCAGCTTTACCAATTCCCATTTCCAAAAAGACTTCCTCTTGGATCGTTGTGGTTATAGCTACCGCCTCCTGTACAAGATGTTCATAATAATGTGTGAATAATTCGTAGACTGATTAAAAAAAGTAGTATTACGCAAATGCACGAAGATAATGTATGGCTGCACCAGATACCATAATGTATAAAAATGGACGATTCATTGCTTTGAGGGCATTTCATGTTTGCATGTAAAATGCATTTATGAACGCAAAAGTATGCATGAACTGACTAAATATTATCTCATATCATGCAAGAGTACCGTTTCAACCATTAGGCATCTAAATATAAATTTTAGGATACAAAGTATCAAATTAATTCATTCCTTAGTTGTGTTAAGCTCATGACAATTTCTAAGTTTTATCTATTAACAACTCCAAGATGAAAACAGAATTATTACTTGATGAAAAGGCAGTAACAAAATCACAAGGGCCAAGATAGGGGCACATGTTTTGATCTAATTAGAAAAAAACTTTTCACTCAAACAGAGTATAGAAAGATTGAGATAAAGGATGGGACTGTGTGATTTGCAGCAAAAGAAATGCATTTTAAATAAAACACCACAAAAAAAATGTGTCTAATTGGTTGCAATTATGTTGCAGTTTGCAACAGATCAGTTAAGGAATGGAAGTATGAAGTAAAGAAAACTTGATTCACTAGTTTTCTTCAAAACAAACACGGAAATGTCATTCTGTGTGCAAAAAGTTTATATCAACTTCTAAAAAGAAAACAAAGCCAATGAGAATAGCGGAGGAATGGCGAAAAGAGAGTTGAAGAGAAAAGAAAGAAGGGAAACTTGGGTGTTTTTGACAATTCGAGGAACAATTCCAAAAGGAAAACTACATGAAAACCACATGCAGAGTACCTGCTTATCTCTAACAGCATCCACAATTCTCTTTTTGACCTCTGAAATAAAATGATAAGATGAACGAATGGAGCATAGACAATCGTAAGTTAAAGCTTCAAAAGGTGGTCATCGAGTTTTAATGGTTACCGGGTTGGGAGACAAGGAAGGAGAAGCGAGAGAATAGGTGAAGAAGCTGCTCCCTTGAGATCATCGCCGAGCTTTCCTTTGGGGCAGCAGAAGAGGCCGACATGCCTCCGATAACAGCAGAAGAGTTCGATGAGGCCAGTGAGTATTTATTTTTTATAGATGAACTTTATTTTATTTATTTATTTAGATATATGTATACGAATATATATATATATATATATATATATATATATATATATATATATATATATATATATATATATATATATATA
>NEWO01000711.1:70711-90493 GCA_003013225.1 Phalaenopsis aphrodite
GCAATTCAGCACTCAATAATTGGCACTACGGTGCATTATTGTTGAGCAAAACATATGCTTTGATCAAATGCAACAAAGAACTTAAATAATATTGCAGTCTTCATTCCTTCCAATTTCATAAACTACAAATAACTATTAACATCAAAGCTTTAAAAGAAAATGTACCTACTCAGAAACCCAATGCATAAACCTTTTGCTAAGAAAAGAGGTGTAAGCCTTAAGTCAATTTTCTTGCCTTAAATACGCCACTAATTAATCACAACTTATTAATCCCAATATGTTCTAAGTATCAATGTTAGTTATGGGTCCCCTGAACCACTTTCTGGCACTTAAAATCCAAGTTGAGACTGTGATTAGCAGCAGACCACCAACTGCAACAGGCGTGTAGTTGAGAGTGTCTTTGGTGATTGGGTAAGCCACAGGAAGAGAGAAGAGGACAGTGATGGTTAGAACCCAAAGGACCGCAATCCAACCAATAAGTATTCCATAGCGGCCAAGGTAGAAAGGCCCAGGAATAAAAGATTTACGAGCTAATGTTATTCGAAAAAATATTGGGAGAGCATAGGCGATGTAGAGGCCAATGGTGGCTATAGACACCATTGCTTGGAATGCTACTAAATTTCCCAAAGACTGCAACAGAAGGATTATAACAAAGTCAATTAGATAAAATCTTTGTAGAGTATTATATATAACAAAGTCTGCAAAAAGATTTTGTAGAAGAATTTCATTGGTTGAAGGTGGTTTGAAAAAAGAAGCTGTTTTCAATACACGGAGCTTGAAGCCGATGCAGGTGCATGTTAATGCAATTTAAGTACATGATATGATAAATAAAAAAATAAAGTACAAGATATGCTTTAAGAATATTTATAAAGTTCCAGAGGTTTGAGGTCATTTTATTTAGTTCTTATATTTATTGCTCTTGAATTTTTCACCCCATATAAGAACATGAAGATACTAATAATTTTTTATCGTAAATGCAATGTTGGCCAAGTTTTTCAGAGGTCAATTTTTTGTTGAAAGACTTGATATTCTTAAAAAGGTTAGACATAAAATATGAATTATTATGAAAAATATACAACCATTTGGCTACTTCGGATTTATATGTAGATATCTTTCAGCAAGTCTTGCTAAAATTATTGAATAGCAGTTGCAATTAGTTAATTATAAGCTTCATTCATTATTTACAGAAATGATATGGGAAAATTAAATAATTAATGGCATAAATCTTTGCCACATAAAGTACAAAAATGTTATTTTAATATTTAGCAGAATAGATAAAATTAAAAAAGCATAACGCTTCGGAAATATGAATGATGTGGATATGCATATATTAACAAGAACAAGCCAAAAAAACCATGGTGTTAGCATTCAAAAAACTCATGAAAGCTCATGCCATCTGATTTTTACAAAGCTTCAAAATTATCAAAATTCAAATAATATAAAAATATAAAACCAATGGATAAAAATGTCACTAAAAAGGAATTTTATTACCGTTAGCGCCATGCAGAATGATATAGCTGCAGAGAGCCAAACTGCATTGACAGGGACATCTTGCCGGTTAACTTTATGCCAAAACGAAGAAAAAGGCATTGCTCCATCCCTTGAAAATGCATAGGCCATTCTGTTTTCGTAAAAATAGCTAGTTAAAAAAAGCTAATTCATAAAAGGGCATTTAAATCGAAGTTTCTAGTAAATTTTAGTACAAAACATAGAACACTGAAGATTTGCCAATCTTTGGTGATTTATTTGAAATGAGTAAAATGGATGCAACACCACAAGCACCATTAGGGAAAAGAAAATGAATGATGGTTGAGGACATGAAAAATCAATCTCAAATAGTAGGGTCAAAGTTTAATGTGATTATGAAAATGATTTAACACATGCAAAAACTTGAAATTTATACCTAGAATTGCTTGTCACAGAGCTCATTCCACAGAAAAATATGGCGATGGCAACAACGCCGAGACAGATGATGCCTCCAACTCCACTGCCATATCGACTTTTGAAGACAAGATAGAACGCCTCAGCAATTGCATAACCTCCAGCATCATTGTCACTGCTTAAAAGATATGGTATATTTGTAACAGCAAATGTGATGCCAATTAGGTACGCCCAGCCAAATATAATTGATATACCAATGGCGCTAATTATTCCTTTCGGTCCATTTATGTCTGCATTCTTAGTTTCTTCTGTCTGAAGGAAATCAGTTCAAGATGCAATCTTAGTAAAATTAACTGGAAACAGAAAATTAAAGGAACTGGAGTGCCAAAGAGCAGACAAATTAGCAGAATGTAAAAGAAACTAATTCTGATCCCATAACATTATCTATCAGCAGCTGATGGTGGGAATGTTCTTTCAGAGTTGGATAGTTGAAATATCATTTGACAGGGAATAAGATTTTGCAAAAGTTATGAAAATGAAATGCGTGTACTAGTAAGTTAACAGATTAAAAAAACAAAAACTTGAATGACGATACAATAAGCTAATTTTGTCGTAGAAAGCAATGAACTTCTTATTAGGTAAGGCACTCCTATTGAATTGCAAATGTCCAAGTAAAATTTATTTTACAGCATAAGAATAAACATTTTAATTGACATATCATAAAATCCATAAAATAAAGCATGAATTTTGATACAAGTATATAAATCATAAATTTTCAGAATCAACTTTGGGACGGACAAAATACCATTTTCAGAAAACTTAAAATTGAAATGAAAGTTTTGATGAGATGAACCTGACAATATCAGAAGTGCTTTCATCAGAGTCATAACAGTATTTGGATGATCAAAAGGTATTCAAATATTAAATACTTGGTCAAAATGAGCATCTTGATGGGACAAATCCATTCAGTCTAAGATCTCTTAACTCTGGTGTCGTTAAAGTATCTAAATGCCTAAACAGTCTTTATATGAACAAGGGGATCAATATGGATCATCTAATAAAAATTTGAAAATCTTAGTGAAAACAACCAAAATATCACTCCAAAAAGACTACAAATAGACCCCTAATATATAAATGAATGGGGGCCTAAAAATGAGAAGAGCTCACAATTCTTAAGAATCCTAGAGCTCTATCATTGACTAATGCTTGTGATTATCACCAAGAACCATTATTGTCCGATTTTTGTTTTCTGTTTACAATTGCCAAAGTATTATCATTTGAAAGTCATTATCTAACCATTGTTCCCAAATTGCTGCCATCCCATTTAACCAAAATTCGCAATCACCTAACCAACATAATTTACTGTTCACCGACACTGATGACTTTTATTACCGAATCAGCTTTATCAAATCTCAATTGGCAATGAATACCCTCACACTCGATGAGATACAAACTTTAGAGCCACTGTTATGACACCCTGCCTAACCGTATCTCACTAGTTCCAAAAATCATGTTGCTTGGGCTCAATCATGAATCTTTCTCAACTTCTGTTTCTCATCCTGCCTTCTCTGACAATTTGCTCTCATTTGCTTGCTTATGGTCTCCTCTTTGCATTCTCCAGCCCTAAAGATAAATGATAACACTTAAACAATCTCAGCTTTCTTAACCATCAAACAAAGGAGTGCGTTACTTTTATACCTTTAATAGTTTCTAAAGAGCATTGCAGGTATGTTACATTTGCCATTTAGCTAATGTAGTTATAATTTATGTGTAAAATGGTTTATTCAATGTTCCCTTCCAACTTATCCTTTTCATATAAAATGAGCTTACATGAAGCTGTTAGAATCATATCAAAATCATTTATTTTGGGTTAAGATAGCTAGATATTAAAGTTTATAAGAACATAGATACATTAAGTATTTTTTTCCTTCAAATATTCTTAGTGAGTTTTCAGTAATTCTGAATGCAACTATAGCCCTCAATTTTTAGATCAAATTAATGATTAATTACTATTTTATTTATTACAAGGTAAGATTGTGGAGTTTTGCCCATATTAAAAAAATTAATGGCTCTGCCCTTGAATTTGAGTTGCATACTGATCAAAATAATAAAGGATGGACATCTTAGTAGAAATGATCAGTTAGGTTTTCCTTTTAAGTATGATTATGCAAAATTAATCTGATTAAAAATGGATACTCAAAATTAGAGATATAAATTATTAACTACATGAAGTGATGCCTATAATTTATTGGATATTATAATTTGTATAAGATAAAACAAACAAGAGCATGACATGAAGCACGGAGAGAGGCTCACGGATGCATGTAATTGGTTAGTATTTGTGTAAGATAAAAGATATGGGAGAGTGATCTTGTAGAAAAACACTTAGGAAAAATGTGGTTGTGTGCTTGTTAGGAGAGGAGGTTTTCTGATCTTTATTGAGCATTATAAGACTACCATGCATATTTAATAAGTTTCTAATACTCTCCTCTGTGTCTTCCCTACAATCCTCATAGGTTTGGATCAAGCTTGATCTTGCTCTTTTTCGTAAAAAAAATACTTTTGCATCTACCTAATAAGGCTTTTTATATAACGAGGATTATTAAGGATGCTACAACTTTTATAATACCTGATAAAATAAGGAACTCTTAAGAAAAAAATTCACATATTTACTTCAGAGACTCGCCAAATCACAAAAGTAAACTACAAGCCACTATAAGATATTTCTCTAGGAGGTCTTCACCCTTGACCTTTCTAATAAATGACGTGAAGTGCAATGTACACTTAAGTTGATTTTGTTTACCTTGTGAATGTATAATTTATTGTCGATAAAATAATCATTACTCATCGAGTTTGAATAGCCTTCTAAAAAACACAAGAAACTAAACATTCCAATCGGAAAGCAGAAGTACAAAAGAAATTAAGATCTTCCTCCGCAGCCCGCTCAACACCAAAAGAACATAGATAAAAGAGAGAGTAAACTCTCTTATGCACGTGCAAATGTTCCTGACCAAGGATAGATCTAGATCTTGGAGTACCAAACAAAACTAGGGGTAGTCAAGATAATCTTGGTGGCAAGAACTGAGAACAAAGAAATCCTAAATTTATCAGGAGAATATAGCCATTACAAGATCTCCTAAAGCTGCCTTTGTAAATTTTGTCTCTTTGTTTGGAATTGTAGATATGGTCATAAAATACAAACAATATCAAACTAAAGACGAAACTATTGCTTATAAGAATACAATTGAACTCTTATAATTGTGAATATTTTGAACTAATCGCAAGCACAATAGGGCAATCATGCATATGATTAATGCTTTTATGAAAAATCTATTGATATCTTCTCCCAGCGATTGGTTGCTATTGATTTTTTCTTTTTTTTTTTTTGACATCTGAGAGTTATTTTGAATTACTTTCCATTCCTTAAAAAGAAGAGATGAAATTAGAGGAAAAAGTAAATTGTTGTTGGTACAGTTTCAATCATTTATGCTACAACTCAAATCATATGTACAATTGAACTCTAAGGTTGTGCTTATATTGAATTCTCTTGGCGTGCTATACTATATATAAATGTCTTGATTATAAGCTGTGCTTACCTAGGGCATCCCGAGCAATTTTTTTCTCCTTAAATCATTAGTAATAAAATGTTTTTTTTTGAAAAAAAATAAAATGTTTATTTACCATATGAGCGGATGCATCATATCCTGTCAATGAATACTGGCTCATCAAAAGTCCCACAAGAAATATGTAAATATTGCTATGAATCCCAGCATCATTTTCAGTATTTAAATGAGTAAACACAAATGTTGCGCTAGCCTTTTCAGTAGCAGCGCAGGGAATGAGAATCATGAGGACAAACACACCTATCAAATAAATAATTGGGAAAAAAAAAGTGAGAACAAGTGCGCCATCTCAGATCTGAATGCAAATTCCGCAAAGTGACTAGCTATGAAGATTCAATAGAAAAAATAATAATAATAATAATTAAAGCATAGCAATTGTGTAACATTGAGAAGTCGATATTTACCTAATACATTCCATGCAGCAGCTAGCTGTCCCAAAAATGATAACCAACTAATTGATAGACAGTTTATGAATGCATGGATGAGAAGAATCCCACCATGAAATCCTATAACCATATATTTGGACGCTAGGTATCCTCCACCATTCTTCCCTCCAGTACTAAGAAGGATGATCACTTGGATAAGTTGTGCTAAGGAGAAATCTACGCTCGTAGTTACAGCCCACTACCAAAAGAAGGCTCTCAAAGGCTCAAAAGAAAATCAAAAGAAGATTCACCTTTAAGGGAATGAATCAACTGCCTGAGAAAAATTAAACTCAATAACTCTAGTAAAGGGAAATCAATTACCTGCCCAACAATGTTGAACCTGCAAAATTATGAGTTATATCATTAGAACCTACGAAGAGTTGTTTAGATCATTTTAGTAACATGTTCATCATTTCAGAGTAATAACTGGCAAAGAAGGGAATTCTCATTTTTTAGCATAAAATGTTAAAACCCATCCACATTAATTATAAAATAAAAGAACCTTAAAAATCATGAAGTTCCTTTTGACATAGTGATAGTGCATTCATTGTTCAGCAAATTGAGTAATTATTATAATAATAAAATTTTGTTAAAAATGAGATCATTTTGCACTTTATTATCACTAATAATGTTTATTTGCAGGAATTTCATAGGAGAAGATATGGAATGAAGATCAAAATAAAGACAATATAGCACTTAGGCATTGCATTCGCAGTGTCATTGTGTCATATTGAGCAAAAAAGGCCACAAGGAAATAGAGAGCATAGAAAAAGTGCGGAAAGAATTGGCACAGAAGAACTACATGTGTGGCGAAACAACACCAACTTTACAACGTCATGACGTTACGGAGGTGTAAAAAATATTTACAAATTCGAGAGTCAGTTCTTCGGTGTTGGATTTTAGCATCATAGAGCAAGTTGCTTGAAAAAAATGCTATTTTAAGTAAGAGAGCTTGGTGTCTCAATGGCATACATTAGACTACCTCAGTGCCAGAAACAACCCAAATTTATCCTAAAAGTCAGAAAACTCGATGCTGGCACTGTAGCACCACAAGGCACTGGCTTATGGCATCACAATATTACAAACAATGCCTCAGCACTATAATCCATAGTGTCACGCCCAACGTTCTCATTAATCAAACTTGAAGTTGTTTCATAGATGGTTTAGAGAGGCAAAGGGAGTTATTGTTTGGGAACTCACTGTTAACAGAAGGTGACAGTAGAGGAGTGTGTTAGAGTGCTAAGGGAATGTCATTTAGTCACTTGAAGAGTGAGAAAAAGAGTGACAAAGGGGGAACAAAGATAGCAAATGAAGGAGGAAGAGCCAAGGGTCAAAATTTTGCATTGCAAATTCAATACGATCATATCTTTCAAATTTGATTTTCTTCTTTATACTTTTGTGATTGAATTATTTGCTAATGTGTATGCAAGAATTCATGGATAATTAAGTTAATTTCTAAATTTGTGGTGCAATCATCTTATGTCACTTTAACAAAAAATCATCATTTGTTTATAATCTTCTTGGATTTTTTTAATACATCTTGTGCTTTAGTAAATTACTTATGGGGCAATATTTAATTTAACATATCAAGTGTTAAATGATATCAACCGCATCATTTGATGCTTAAGTATGATGTACAAAAATGTAGGACATAAGATAGAACTATACTAGATTAATACTTGCAATCTCTTAAGAGTAAAACTTAATGCAATCTTTTGCTTTAATTCATATAATAATAAAATGAATTAATTAATTTGGTTATAACTTTTATATTATTGGAAGAAACTAGAAGATAACATAAATTCTTGATTGACAATCACTAATTATAGAATAAAACTTTTGGATCAAGTACAATAAGTTGGTGAACTATAATTCAGAATTATCCATCACTTGTTTTTAATTAGAACCTATTTTCAAGTATTTCTCTAGTAAGAAAAAAATCATTTTAAAATTATTAAACAAAAAAAAAATATCATTGATTGAATAATAGTTAAGAGATAAGATTAGTAATTAAATTACTAAAATAATAATTGTGATCCTTACGAGGAAGATACTCTACTTGCTTTATATTAGTTGCATGATACGTGCAAGTGTGTATATCATAAGTTGATCATGCTTTTGGTGTCGTGGATGGGGAAAAATTTTCTGCCCGGATTCCGGACATTGACAATGCCACCTATATGTGCGGGTCCCACGCAGGGAAACTGTAAAAAAATAAAAAAAATGTAAAGACGTTTTTTCAGCCCAACCCGACCCGACGATTTGACTATCCCGCCATTTCGCCTATCCCGCCTTTAAGAAAAACTTTTAGTCTTCCTCAAGTCCAGTGTCAGAAGCTTTCATCCTCATTTCTTGCTCTCCTAGGGTTTCACCATTTCTCTGCTTGGGTTCGTTGTGTTAGGATACACTGTTCTGCTGCGATGGAGATGGATTTCTCTCTCAATGAAGAAAGAGAGATCAAGGATTACAAGAATATTGACAATGCATTAGTGACGGAGGTGAACTTATTTATTTCAGATTATTTTATGGCTATTGTGGGGTTATCTTCGGTTTATTTTATGGTTATATTGGGTTATTTTTCGGGTTGTCTTTCAGCTTTGCTAAATAACCTAAGAATAAATCAACAATAACACAATAATAACTCCAAAGGAACCGAAAATAGATTCAAACCAACTACTAAATATCCCAAAATAACCTAAGTATAACTCCAGAATAACACAATAATAACCTCAAAACTAAACATAACAACTCTTTAATAATTAGAGAATAACTTAACAATAACCTCTAAATAACTCATAATCCGAAGATGCCTTCAATAATTTAGAGTTATTATTGGGTTATTTTTGAGTTATTCTATAGTTATTGTTGGGTTATTCTAAGGATATGTCGGTGTTAGTAAGCTCTTTAATTGCTAAAATCCAACACATAATTCTTTTCCAATCATTTGACATGTTTTTAATCTTCAATATTTTATTTAAAAAAATTATTGTTAACCAAACAAAAACCCATAAATAACTCTTACACATCCTCAGAATAACTTAACAATAATATGAAATTAACGCCTACATTTCCTTAGAGTAGCCCAACAATAATCATAGAATAACTTTAAAATAACCCAATAATAACCATGTGGGTAATTCCTGGTTTTACCCCGAATTGAAACTCGAATTTATATCCTAAATAACTACCAGATATTATTGATGTTCTATGATGGAGTTATCCATATGTTATTGTGGTGTTAATTGGGTTTAGGGTGTGGTGTTATCTGCATATCTGACCATCTTTATGATATAATACAAATTTGTAGTTCTAAAAGCCTGAAAATGTTTGCAATGTCCAGTTGTTGACCGTTTTCTTAATATTATTGTCCACAATGAGCAAGAAGCTTATAAACACTATTGTGCCTATGCACATCATGTTGGATTCACTATCCGCAAAGACCACAACAGTTATTAGCCTAAATCGAAGCTAATTAAGAAGAAGAATTATATTTGTGGAAAAGCTGGTCAGAAGAAAGAGTCGCATTTCACCAATACGGTGAAGTGCAAAAAAGCGGAGACAATGACTGACTGTCAAGCCATAGTTCACTTGCTATCGATATTGACGGTGATCGAACAATTAAAAGATTTGTTGAAAGTCGTAACTACCACTTTGCGGAAGCCGGTGATAAGCATCTTCTGCATTACAGCTGGAAGATTAGCGAGTTAAATGCTGATTTGCTGAGATCAATAAGAGGATCAGGGATTAGAGCAACGAACACATTTAACTTCCTTGCTACGAAAATTGAGGAAGTAGAAAACCTTGAATTTACGAAGCAGGATGCCAATTACTTTATTAAAAAAAAAATAGAATTGAACAAGGCGATACTAAATAGGCAAACTCAGGACAATATGTTTGCGTGGGACTTCCAAACCGATGAGGATGGTAGATTGACAAGCTTTTTATGGAGTGATGGGTCTTGCAGGCTTGATTACGACTGTTTTGAGGTCGTCGTAATTTTTTGTACAAGCTATTGATTGAATAAGTATAATTTATATTGTGCTCCTTTTGTAGGGGTTAACCACCATTAGCAAAACGTTCTCTTCGGAGTTGGTTTCTTATCTGACAACACGATTGAGCCTTTCAAGTGGTTATTCAAATCATTCATTCGAATAATGAATGAAAAACATCCAATTACAAATTTTACGGTTCAAAATCAAGCGATGACAAGAGCTATTGAAGATTGTCTACCATGCACAAGACATAGATTATGTCAGTGGCATATCTATAAGAAAATTCCTTCAAAAGTCCATTGTGGTATGCCTTACAAGAGTGTGAACAAGCTATTTTATAAATGTATAAGGAAGTGTGATTTCGTAGAGGAGTTTGAAAAAGCCTGGACTATAATGATTGAGAGAGGAAACCTACACAACGTGTGGTTACATGATTTGTACAATATAAGACACAAGTGGTCAACAACATTCAATAAAAAAATATTTTGAATGAGAATCTTATCAACAAAAAGAAGTAAGTCGACAAATAACATCTGTCATGATGTATCTAAGCCCACAAGCTCTCTCACTGATTGATTTTTGGGTCTTGAAAATGTTATGAAATCATGGAGAAGGAATGAGAATGATGAAGACTTCAGAAGTTTCCAGACTGTTATTGCACCCACAGTTAGAAAAACTCTAGATTGGCTAAGTGGATATTACAGACTATTATTGCACCCTGGTTCATATTACATGCGGAAACTCTACTCAATTTTTTAGTAACAGTTACTAGATGGGCTAAGTAGAGTAATGGTCAAAGCCTCTTTAGATAGTGAATCTGAATTTAATGTAAAGAATTTGGATAATCTAGAGACGAACAAACTCTAGATTGTTAAATTTGACAGGTTTAACTGCAAGATCACATGCAACTGCAAGAAATTTGAAATAATGGGGTTACTTTGCAATCACTGTCTACGTGTTCATCATACTGTAAATTTAACTAAGATTTCCGACCAATATTTATTATTGTGATTGTCTGTTTTTTATAATAATTTTGGATACAAACATCTCAAGGAATCCCAAATGTTTGTTAGAACCTCTAGTGGCTTTCTCTTCTGCTCACACACTCAAAAGTTTGTGTACCAACTAGTTAGTAAAATAGAAGAAAATGAGTGTGTCGAGATGTTCTTGCTGGAATCATTCAAAATGTTATCTATAGATGTTGAAGATATATTGGCTAGGAAAGAACCTCAACCAAATTAAAAATACAAAGAAAAAAAAATCACAAACATTAAATGCAATTTGAATGACCCCGCAAAAATGAGGCTAAAAAGAATATCCAATTCCAGGTTTAAAGGATACTGGGAGAGAAACAAGAGAGGTAAAAGTATATATTTTTTACATTCCTAACAATTATTATTCTGTGTAACATTACTTTTCTCTAAGGTGAACCAATGCTTACAAGAAAGGATCAAGAAGCGTCCATAAGCCAAGAACCACAAATCCAATATGAGGCAAATACATTTGCAGTATCAGACACTCAGTCAAATATAAATCTAAAATTCAATACTATTAGTCTAATTTTTTAATCATAATATTTTCTTTTGATGTTCATTCGTATTTACTACTGGAACACGTTACACAGGGACGAGCACACACTGAACTGCTGATACATTCCATTAGTGAGATCTAAGCCAACAGGGACATACATCGCTTGACATATGTTTTGTAAAAAGGAGAATGCGGGTGCAAATTTGAGCTAGTATGACAACATGGTCCACTAAAAGGCAAAGAGAGTATTCTTGGTATTGAATATGTTTGCCTCATAAACATGTCATAAAGCAGTTGTTAACCCGACATTGGAAAAAGTTTTTGTGGATATTGTGAAATAGATGCTTAAGAAGGTTAAAGGCAACTCAAGTAACCCAGACCATTACTCTAATAGTCCTGAATTAACGCATATATCTAAACCAGAAAGCCAACATGGTTTCTCGTGAATGGTAAATTATGTTTCCACTAATAAATCTCAAACATTACGCTGACACAAGTACGCTCTTCCATACATGCTCTGCAAGAAGAAGAGGTGATTCTTCTTTTTTCAAAGCATGTATGGAAGGGTTTACCGGTGCAATGTAGTGCTTAAGATTTGATTAGTGAAAATAAAATTTACTATCCAAGAGAAACCATATTGTCCTTCTAGTTTAGATGTCTGCGTTTAGTCCTGGAGTACAAGAGTCATGACTTTTGTCACTTGGGTAGTTGGGTTGACTTTATCCCTGCTAAGTTTCTCTTTCAAAATATCCCACAAATTTTTCCAATGTCGGGATAACACCTGCCTCATGAAATGTTTTTGAGGCACACATGTTCAATACCAATAATACTCTCTTTGCCTTTTAATGGAGCATGTTGTTATATTAACTCAAACTTGCACCCACATTCTCCTTCTTGCAAAGCATGTGTCAAACGCTGTACATGTATCAATGTACATGTTGAGATTTGCTTAGTGGAAATGAAGAAATACGTCTATGTTATAAAAAAAATTGTGTTATTTATATGTTGTGAATGTGGTTGGGTAATATTTATGTGGTTATTTATGAGTAGAAGAATAAAAAAATTTTGTGTAATATATGTTTTGTTTTTGGAGTAAGATATGTCAATATTTTGCATTTTATGTTTAGTTTTGTTTGTTTTATGCAGTGTGAAACATAAATCATTGTTGAATTTCTTGTAAATACTGGGGGCTACCTGTTAGTTATTTTCGGATTATATCTAAGTTGTTCTTAGTGTTCTGCACAAGTTACTTGTGAGTCTATTTGTGGCGTATTTTCGCAGTATAAGTGGGTTATTTTCATCATTTTATTGCATGTGATTTATTTCTGGATTATATCTATGTTCCGTGTGTGGGTTATTTGTGAGTTATTTCTGAGTTTTATCTATGTTATTTGAGCGATCCACGCGAGAGTTATTTCTTGTTCCATTTATGTTTTGTGAGATATTTTCGGGTTATATCTACGTTATTTGAATGATCTGTGTGTGATCTATTCTCGATTATATCTATGTTCCGCACGCGGGTTATTTGTGAGGTATTTTTGGGTTATATCTTTGTTATTTGAATTATCCGCGCGTGAGTTATTTCTCGATTATATCTATGTTCCACGAGTGGGTAATTTGTGAGGTGTTTCTGGGTTATATCTACGTTATTTGAATGATCTGCGCATCAGTTATTTCTCCATCATATCTATGTTCTGTGCGTGAGTTATTTGTGAAGTATTTCCGGGTTATATCTATGTTACTTGAACGACCCGTGCGTGAGTTATTTCTCGATAATATCTATGTTCCGCTCATGGGTTATTTGTAAGGTATTTTTGGGTTTAAACGATCAACGTGGGTTATTTCTCGATTATATTTCTGAGGTACTTCCGGGTTATATCTATATTATTTGAACTTTCTACAGGTGACTTATTTCTTGATTATATATGTAATTCGTGTGTGCATTATTTGTGAATTATTTTTGGGTTATATCTATGTTATTTGAACGTTCTATGCGTAAGTTATTTCTGGATTATATCTGTGTTTCATGCGTGTGTTGTTTGTGAGTTATTTTCAGATTGTATCTAACTTATTTAAACGTTCTACGTAGGTTATCCAGTGAACCGAACGTGGGCTTTTCCCAAGTTATTTCTGGGTTATCCCTAGGTTATTTTTGGGGTATCCCAGCAACGACTTGAATTAAATTGAACCTGGAGTATGGAAAGAAATTTATTACCCGATCTCTGTTAAACAAAAGAGCTGCAATTAATATCCAGATACACCTTTAGAAAAGTTGACAAAATGGTAGCCAGAATCTTATCTATTTCAATCAGATTGATAGAATGGTGTTCAGACATACATATACAGTCAAACATCAAAGATTCAATCAGATTTACACAAATATACAGTCTTATACACAATTTAATCATCCAAATAACGCAAATCTACAAATCTTATATGAAAGCTCTACCCTAAATCGAGACATTTCAACCTATCAATCTAATTTATCCTTCCAATTGACTCTCTCACCCTGTACAACTGATTTCATATATTTACATACAAAAACACCAAAGTCGACGCTATTATTTTGTGTATGAACGCCTCAGACCGTTGAAACATGCCATTTTTTCAGGTCAAACAAGAAAGCTTCTCCAACATTCTTTACAAGATGTTTAATCTGCAAATGAAGATAAATTAAATCAGTGAAAGCAAAGACAATGCAAAGTTTTCTTAAAGCATTAATGAACTGAGGCTCCATTTGCTTACAATATCGTGGGTGACAGCCAAATGCATTTTATTGGGTAAAGAATCATAAAATCTCCATTTGCAGGCCTTCGGATACCCGACAAGCAGAGTCAAGTGTTCATTATGTATTACTGGAATCAATATTAATTCTGCTTCACTTATTGTTTCCATTGTAATATGATCAACAACCCCCCTCATTTTACAGTGTATGTATATCTGCAAAAATAAACTATGTGATTTGATCAGTTTAGAGTGTTGTATATCAAATGTTAGGAAATTGGATGTTTACCCAATGTAATGGAGACACGTAGAGATAGTGTCTATATAAATTGGGTGATTGGCTTCTCTTTTTCTCTATCCCAATTGCGAACATATCTACATGTTCAGTACCTAAATAATCATTATCTCAAAGTGCTTCAATGCACTTTTGACTTATATGAATATGACCCTCTTGAATTACCATATCATCGCTGCATTTGAGAAAATTAGATTATGTTAGTGTTCAATACAGAAATCTGGCAGAAAACAAAAGCAACATGAGTATATCAATATACGTGGTCGTGTATCTATTGAAGCATGCATCTATCACTTGTTGCATGTGTGTTGGTATGAGGTCTCGGTTGAGAAACTCTATTATTGGATACTCTGCAACTGAAGGTGCTGCAGCTTCCTTATCAAGGATGTCATCTTCAAATGCAGTGCTTGATTTTTGCTGGTTGTCCTGCTCAGGAACATCTTCAACTGCTTTCATTGTTGTGAGTTCTGCCCCGTGTTCCCCAGCCTCCTCAAAATGAATAGGTTCTTGGGCCACAAGAATGTCAGAAGTATCCAGAATTTCTATTATTTTTGTTTGTTCTACTTCCAAAAAAGGCTTTATTGGCTCGACACTAGCCTCTAAAAAATCGTGTATTTGTTTTACTAGATAATCTAATTTGGTCTTGGGAAGTTCCTCAACTTCCTTTTTTGATCCTTCTTTCTCCCTCTCTCTATTTCGGTGAAAGGGATAATTCTTTTCCTCTAGGTTCTAATGCCTCTAGCCTTCACCCTTCTGGTTAGGCTACCCAATAAAGCTTCAGGTATCCCCTCCTTCCCTTCACCCTTATTTATTATTTCCTTTATTCCTTTGATCTCGGTTTTTAGCTTTTTCAATGTGTAATCTATATTATTAAGTCGCAAATTTACAGATTCCGTAAACTCAAAAACAAATTTTCATTCCTCCCTCAAAAATTGAAATATATCCTCTGATCCCACTATGGCTGCTGAAAATATTTGAGAATGTGTAGGTTGAGGGATGCTTCAACTGAGGACCTAAGAATTAGCACCATCAAAATCTGGTGACAGTGGAGGGGAGTGAGTTTCGGGTTGTGGGATGGCCTTGAAGAGATCATATGCTATATTAACTGGAGGGGCAAGTAAGCCGACATCATCATCTTTTAAGTCACCAAAAAAATCTAAAACCTACAAAAAAGATTCAGTTAAATAGTTAACTAAATAATAATCCAAAATTGCTTAATAAATAACTCTAAGTTCACAACAGAAAATAAATTACTCTTTTACAGTGGTGAGCCTCTGAAAGGCTAGATGAATCTTTGCAGGGTTCCAACCCACATTTATTGGTCACCTCAGCATGCGAGATCTAGCCTCATGAGCAGCAAGGATTACCACGGTTGTGCGCTCATAAAACCACAATAGCACAAACAAATCAAAAATCAATATCTCATCTAAACCAAATAACAGAAAATTTTTTGAGATAATGACAATACACTAAGAATCAGAATAAAAATAAATCCATTCAAGTATCCCAATGGCTGACCCCCCCTTACTTTAATTGCGTAGGTATTGACTTGCTCAATAAGGAAGTCACATACCTTTGTAGGTCAATTAAATGAAGAAAATGAATCTAAATTCTCAGCAATCGAATAGAGCCCTTGGGGCACGCTAAAGTTATTAGATGGAAAAAAAAAATTTGACTAAAAAAATTTAATATACAATTCTTCGAGTGAAGTGGAGGACTCTCCGAGTGATACCTTCATTAGTTCACTCTTTGTTTGTCTTGCATCCATACCACGGATGATTAGTTTCTTCCAATTTGTTGTTGGTCCTCTGTTGAGCATTCCAATTAGCAAGACAACTTGATCTGCATCTAAACTTACCTCCTTTCCACCCAGTCTGAATACCAATTGATCAATATTACAACAATTCAATATGTGCATAGTCAGGAAATCATCTTGAGGGTATGAGGGGAGTTCAAAAAACTGATTAATATTCAAATCATTCAGTTTTGACCATGTCTCCTCAAAGACAGTTGGTCTAACATTGTCCAGAACTTTTCTAACTGATGATGGACGATAGCTACAATTCATGGCTATCTTGTTCACCAACCTACATGAATAAAAAACAATTTATTAACACTAGCAGAATAACAAAAAAAAAAAACTCAACAATGAACACCCGAGAAAACTCAGGAGTAATACCTACCAATAAAAACTTAAGGCTAACTTAAGAATTACAAAAGCATCACCAAAGAATAACCCCAAAAATAACCCAAAATAACTCTAACCTAATCCTATAATAGTCTGCCATAACCCAAAAATAACACAAAAATAACCTGAGATTAACCAAAAAATAATCTAAGATAAACTCAAACAATCACACCTGAAACTCAAGTGAGTTGAACTCACCATAAAATAACCCAAAAATAACCCAACAACGAACCGCTAATAAATGTCAGTAAACACTCGAAACTATCCTAAGGATAATCCTAGAATAACCAAAGAATAATTCACGAATAATCAAAGAATAAGACAAGGACAAGGCAAGAATAAGCTGAGAATAAGCCAAGAATAAAAAGAGAATAAATCAAGAATAACACAAGCATAAACTCTCATATAAGGCAAAAATAACCCAAAAATAACCTAATAATAACCCCATAAACTAAAGTGAGCTGAAAATAACCCAAGAATAAACCGCTAATGTATGTCAAGAAGAACACACAGCTAACTTCAGAATAACCCAAGAATAATCTGAGAATAAATAAAAAAAACCAATAATTATCCAACCTTAAACTCCTATATAATCCTTCAATAACCCAAAAATAACTCGCAAATAACACAAAAAATCAGAAACAGAAGCTAGATTAACTCTAGAATAACCCAATAATAACCACAGAATAATCACAAAATAACTCCACAATAACCCAGATAAACTCGCAAAACACAGTCGAGATGAACTCTAAATAACGCAAGAAAAACCCAAAAATAACCTACTAATAACCCTAGAAACTAAAGTGAGCTGAACTACTGAATAACTCTAGAATAAAAAAAAAAAAACTCAAAAATAACCCAATAATGAACCACTAATATCTCCCAAGAATAACATGCAACTAACTTCATAATAACACAAAAGTAACTAGAGAATAAATCAAGAATAAACCAAGAATTACCCAACCGTAAACTCCTATATAATCCTTGAATAACCCAAAAATAAGTCGCAAATAACTCAAAAATCGGACATAGAAGCGAGATTAACTCTAGAATAACCCAATAATAACCACAAAATAACCCCATAATAACCCATATAAACTCGCAAAAAACACAGTCAAGATGAACTTTAAAATAACACAAGAATAACCTAAAAATAACCTAATAATAACCCCAGAAACTAAAGTAAGTTGAACTCCTGAATAACTCATAAATAACCCAAAAATAACGCAACAATGAACCACTAATATCTGTCAAGAAGAACACGCAACTAACTTCAGAATAACCCAAGAATAACCCATAATAAATCAAGAATAAACAATGAATTACCCAATCATAAACTCCTATACAACCCTTGAATAACCCAAAATTAACCCGCAAATAACTCAAAAATCTAAAACAAAAGCAATATTAACTCTAGATAACCCAATAATAACCTCATAATAACCCTACAATAACCCAGATAAAGTCAAAAAAATTACAGTCGAGATGAACTCTAAAATAACAAAAGAATAACTAATTAAAATTTACCAGGACAAGGTTTTCGCTTCAACACCCCCCTTATTTGGCTTCTTCGGCTCCATACTATTTTTCTTCAACTCTTCTTCGGCTATTCATGCTCCATTTTCCCAGCCTCCAACTCCGGCCTTCTCACCTCTTCCAACTGCATATTCTGGGGATCATCCAACTCCATTTTGTCACTCCTTCAAAATTCACCTCAGAAGCACAGCGAACCCTACCAGAGCGTCAAAGCGTTAGGTTGGGCCGAAAAACGTCTTTACGTTTTTTTAAAACATCTATACGTTTTTTTTTTACAGTTTCTTTGCATGGAACCCACACATACAGGTGGCATCGTCTCATTGAACTCCGGACGTTGCTCTACTTCCGAAGTCTGGACAGAAAGTTTTTCCTCGACCGAGACCCTAAGCTTAATATTGTGCAAGGCAATGACAAAGTAACAGTGCGATATTAAAGATAATTATGGGTTTAATTAAGTTAGTTGAACTTATTACTTCCAATTTTTATATCTTCTAATATCTTCAAAATTTATCTATAGTACTACATATCAAATTGTTCAATCTGACATTTAGAACTTTATAAAATTGTTTCGATTGAAAATATGAGAATATTAAATTTTGGAATACATTTTAAGTTGCAAAAAAAAAAAAATTTACCCAATTTCTCAAAACTAGTTATTACACTAAAAGAATAATTTAATGCTTGACTAAAATGTACCAAGAAATAAGAATTAAGAAAGAAATATAACCAACTAATGCTTGCAATCTCTTAAGAGTAAAACTTAATGCAATCTTTTGACTTTAATTCACATATGAATATTTCGAATTAATAAATAAGGCTAGAACAACTATGTTATCGGAAGAGACCAGAAGATACTAAAACTATTGAAGGCCAATCACGAATTATTGAATACAACTATGGATTTAAATGTAGTAAGTTCGTTCATCATAATATTAAAATTATCCGTTACTTGTTTTTAAAATCAGAACCCCTTTCAAGTATTTCATTAGTAAAAAAAATTAGTGCAGAATTAGTAAACAAAAATTTTTAAAATCGATTAATAATTAGAAGATAAGATTAGTAACTGGTACTCATTATAAATTTAATTGTGATCTTCATAGAAGCGATACACTGCTCATTTTATAAAACAAAATTACCATGAACCTTGTTGCAAAAAAAGAAAAAAATATTTATTCAACACACATTTCCAAAAACTAACACAACATATAAAAACATGTAGATATAATGAGATTCTGAGAAAAGCTTTTAAATTTTCTTTTAAAATATTAACAAAAAGCCTAAAAATACTTATGTATTTGCCATCAAATCCACTCATCTATGTTAATTGTGCTTGCAAAAGAGAGCACATAAAATTAAAACATAGCTAACTAATCCAAACTTTTTTTTATCCTCACACAGGCCCTGTGGAGTAAACAGAAAATTAATCGTTATGAATTAAACATGCTGGTTAACGCTTTAATAATATTAACAATGATGCATGTGTTTCAGCTGCCAATAAAATGATAAATAACATAAATACATAACAAAAAAGTGCAAAAGTATAATTAGGTGTGTTCATAGCAACAGATCATAGAATTTTTATTAGGCA
>NEWO01000711.1:93364-105907 GCA_003013225.1 Phalaenopsis aphrodite
ACACTTAGAGACAAAATGCGAAATGAATATATCCGCGATAGGGTTGGTGTAGCTCCTGTGATGGACAAAATTAGAGAAATTTGTCTTAGATAGTTTGGTCACATTAAACATCAACCATCTAATGATCCGAATAGGAGAGTAGATGTTTTAGTTTTGAATTGTGTTAAGAAAGGCAGAGGTAGACCTAGGAAGACTTGGGCTTATTGTATAAAAAATGATCTTAATTTACTAGAACTAAATGAAAATATAACAATAAATAGGATGCAATGGAGAAAAAGGATTTATGTAGCCGGCCCCACGTAGTGGGATTAAGGCTTTGTTGTTGTTGTTGTTGTTTTTTTTTTTTCCTTAAGATTCATAGATGATAAATAGGTCAATGAGATACTTTCATTTGAATTAAAAAGACACTTTGCATTGCTTGCTCTTAAAAATATCTCATCAATATGTCCATGACATCTATAGGGCATCATTTATGAAAACAAGAAATAAATTATTCTGCCACAAAATATGACACATTAAATAGAAAGCAAAATGAAAAGAAAGTGAAAACCTAACAAGATTAATAACTGAATTTTGTTTGCAGGCCATACCAAAATTCTTTATATGGTTAAAAAAAAAAACTAAAAATTAAATAAGAAAAAAATTCATAATCTTGGCAAAACTATTACAACCAACAGGGACAAATTGGTATCCTATTTTAGCCAAGATTTATGCAAAATTTGGCTTAAATCATACCAAATAGAATTCTAAGAACTTTAAATTTTTAGTTATATAAATCCTCTTATTGCCTAAGTCAAGAATTCACTAAATCCCATTATTGAAAAAATTTAAGACATTTAATGATGGTTCCCATAAATCCTGCATCCTAAAATAAGCAAGAATTTGTTTGGGACACTTTTCTCAAAGTTTAATTTTCAAACTAGTGACACAGTTTCATTTGAATATTTGTTTCTAACTGCTTATCAGAAATTTAATGGTGGTAAGCTAGTTTGTACAACTAAATATGCTAAAATATGACAGCTGAAAGAAAATTATACTTTGACATTTTCAAATAAAAAATAAAAAATAAAATACTACGCATAGTAACTTCAAAAAAAACTGTCTCCCACAACTTTATAATCACATTTACAAACACATAGTTTATTAGAATTTATTAAGATATACAAATAATTATGCCAAACAGATATCAAATTTTAATCCTCTCAAGATTTACTATAATTTCCACTTGATTTAAATCCTACATGCATCCAAACAGCCCTTCAATAATCAAGGCATAATATTTTCCTACTCCCTTCACTTAAAAGAAATTATATTTCAAAATATGACAGATTAAAAACCAGAAGTAGAAATAAAAATACTAATAAAAATAAAAAAGGGCTGGAGATATCTTGGAAATAAGCATACCATCCAGTTATCCAGGAAGCAAAAGGCGCCCAATCCATTCCAGAGAGCTTGGCGCTCCAGTAATAAAGCCCGCCTGAGGTCGGGTAAGATGAGCAAATCTCAGCCATCGATAGCCCCACCATTGTCGTAAAAAACCCTGCAAGAAACCACCCATATGTCATGACAATAGGCCCACCATATCTGAGCCCGGTGTTGTAGAGCGTCGTAACTCCTGTAAGCACCGATATAATCGAAAAGGAGAAGGCGAAGTTGGATAAAACCCTGAAATAACACCATCAACCAATCAGAAACTTAGAAATGATCATAAAATATAAATAAAAGGATTCGGAAATGAGAACTATGTACGAGAGATCGCGCTTGAGCTCTTGCTTGTATCCGAGCTCTTGGAGTCTAGAGTGGCCGGAGTCTAATGAATCGGCGGCATTGGAAGATTGAGAGGTGACCATCTCCTTCTGTGTGCGATAGACGGATGATGAAGGATAAGTGTTTGGCTTTAAACGAAGAAGGGACTCGTACCGGAAAACTTAAATTGAACTTTTTATGTATTTACATATCTAGCATTTAAATTTAATTTCTTAACATGCCCAAATATATATAAATTGACTGGAAAACCAAGGATAGACTCTCCGGGAGTGAAAAATTTTTCTATATAAGATGTACGCAGAGCTGTGTATGTCTATAACCTGCAAACAGGTTACAATGTGTATTCTGAGAAGTTATAACCATGTTATCTAACACCAATAATAGCTGGTGTTAGATAATTTTTTTCCCTTAAGGAGAGGTGATCATCTCATTAAGAAACTTGTCGTCGGTCGCACGAAACTGGAAGCATTACCATTCTTAGGTTATTACCTTTAGAGGATTTCTTATGTAAGAAAACATTTTTTTTTTCCCTTAAGGAGAGGTGATCATCTCCTTAAGAGACTCGTCGTCGGCTGCATTAAACTGGAACCATTGGCATCCGCTCAATTCTTATGTTTTTATATATCTAACACCAACTTTAATATATATATATTAAAGTTGGTGTTAGATATATAAAAACATAATATATCTAGATTAAAGCTGGTGTTATAAAAACATAAGAAATGAGCGGATGCATGTGCTGATGCCAACGCTTCCGGTTTCGTGTGGCCGGCGTTGTGTACTGGTGGTAATATGTCTTATAATACAAGTAATTGGAGAAATATTTCTGTAATTTAAAATCCAAATAATAAATTAGTCGATCATGTGACTCCACGGATGGAAGGCAGATGACCAAATCTTATATAAGAAATCCTCTAAAGGTAATAACCTAAGAATAATACTTGAACTATATTTATGTCACACCTAAACTTTATTTATGTACTGCATGCTCGAAGCTTACTATAGCTATGCATGAATAATGTTCACAATTTGTTCAAATCATATTGTAACATTGTTCAATATTTTCTATAACATTGCTCAAATCATGCTTAAATTATGCCTGAATTTTGTTCAAATCTCATTTCAAACTTTTTTTTTTCTCTAAAGGATTTCAAAAATTGTTCCACAAATTAAAAGAGGGATAACTTCGCTAAAATGATTTCTTAGACTAATTTCTTCATGAAAATAAACAATGGATATGATTCTCCAATTATATGTATTATAACAAAAATAAAGCCAATTATATATATATATATATATATATATATATATATATATATATATATATATATATATATATATATATATATATATATATATATATATATATNTATATATATATATATATATATATATATATATATATATATATATATATATATATATATATATATATATATATATATATATATATATATATGCACGCACGCACGCACTTGAATGGTGCGCATTTGGCAATAATCTAAAAAATGAAGACTACAGAAAGAGGCTAAAAAACTGTCAAAAAATAAAAAAGAAAGAAGCTGCTAAGTAGCAATTCCACAATAAATTCATATTCAAGAATGGGATGACTATCGTGTAGATCTTCGCAAAAAAAAAAAACTATTCTGAAAAGCGAGTTCTACACAAAAATGGGCAGCCTCATTATTAAGTGTACAAGAATAAAGGAAAAGCACTTGTCTAAAGCTTTTCAAGAAAGCCAAGTCAGGGCTCTGGTCACTTTGTTGACTCCAAAATGACTCATCCAGGGAGCATTGAAGTGTGTCCAATACATTCCTGTTGACCCCCTCAATCACAACTTCTTAGTTTCAAGCATTCACAAGTCGATCAAAGTGCCAAAGTAAAGGATCACCTCCATCTCCACACATGATCTATATGAATGAAGCATTTGTTGGCTCATTACAGTTATAAAATTGCCAACTTTATCACTAATAATAACTCTCACAATAGCAAGCTCTGATGGTACACTAACCCCATCAACATTCACTTTGATCCAATGTGTATGGGAAAGGGAGACAAGACAATCGATATCTTTAACATGGGGTTACCATGTGACCAACCATATTTTTTGACGTTCCTAGCTCTCCAACATGAGATCACAGAGCCCCATTTCTAGATGGCTTGACAAGTTGCTTGTAAAACTCTACAATTGATAGTAATATGAGTGTACTCTTCATCTTCTTCGCAAACCTAAAGGCATGTGGGGTCCTCCCTGATATTTCTATATAAAAGCTACCAATTGGTTAGGAAGACATTATGTACGAGCCCCACAGAACATAGCTTCCTTAGGGTGAAGCTTCAATTTGTCAATCCACAGATTACATGTAAGGAAGCCTACATGGATTTTAATCTTGTTTTCACCTGGGCATAAGCATAACTTGGACTTTATATCTCTTTTGACAACAATCACATAGGGGAAAGTCTAGAAACATTGTAAACCAACACAATACATAAATCACAGAGGAACGAGCCTCATATTTTTTAAGAACCATGAGATTTCTCTACCATTGTTTTTTGTGTTTTTCAACCTCATTATCTGTTGTTTTTTCCTATGAGTAGGATTTAAGAAAATCATCTCTTCTTTGTAGGATTTAAGAAAATCATCTCTTGTTTGTCATCACACTAAACTAGATTTAGACATTTAGTAACTAGAAATTTGCCCATCGAAGTAGTTCCTGACCCTTTCCCCGTTGGATCAATATATGGTTGACTTTAATTATATTATTACTTGACACGTATACTTGTGTGATTCGACCAACTTTGTTCAAAAAGAGATAGTACATACCCAAAAAAACTACTCCATTCATTAGTAGTTCCACCATAACAAAAAATCATATAAAGTTGGTGGTGTAAGAGTCTTAGGACCCTTTTCAAAGTAACTAACCTAACATGTTTTCTCCCTACAAGCTTAATCATTTCCCTACACACTATTTCTCCTTCAATCTTCACTGCATGGTGTAATAATTTTTTTGCTAACTTGTCTTCTTATTTTTCTATTTTGGAGACTACATGGGCATCTAGTTTGGCAAATAATTTAGTTCTTTTAGGATTCTTTGAGGAGAACTTCTAAAGTTGGTTGATGATATTTTGAGAGTTCTTGGACAGGGTAGTGTTCCAACCATCTTCTTCTATATAGGGGTTAAGTAGTTTCATTTCCTCTCCAAACATAACCCTGAAAAACCCTTGTTTTGGTTCTTTCGGGTGTTCTTTATGGATAACTATTGATCCATCCTTATGGTTTCTCTCTAGCTACACTTGAAGGTGAAACATTCTTGAACATTGTGGCATAGTATCTTATTATATGGCTAATAGTTGGAATCTTTGTCTCTTCACACTTCTTTAAGTTTCACGGGCTTAGAAATTTTAAATTTTGGATTCTTGGACAAGCTCTTGAAAATTTTCTTTATAACTTCATCCTTGAACGAGTACACTTGACTCTTCAATTCTTCAAATTTTTTATTACACAACCTTCTTCTCTTAGACCTATATAGTTTTTGTGGTCATTATTATTTTGAATATTATGGTTAAGATTTTTCTATGGTTGTGATTGCTAATATTATTTTTATGGTGGTTGTCATTATTGTTGGTAGTATTATAGTAGTTGATATTGTGTTTGTTGTTGTTGTTATTTTTGTTATGATGGTTATCACTATTTTTGTTAACTAAGTTGATTGGTAGTTCATCATACCAATCAAATGTTATTTCAGATAGATTATTGACAAATTGATAGAAAAATTGGGCATTGTTTCCTCCAATATTGCAGAAACTAGCCCGATAGTATGCTAAGTGTTGCCTTGGATTTTCAAATTCATCAAACACATTAAAAGTTAATTGTACAAATCCTTTGAGATATTGTATGACATAAAAGTGTTCTCGATAAGGTTGTTCTTTAAGAGCTCATGTACCACCTCATGCTTAAGTTATAATGTGATTTACTTGATACTCAATAAGACATTTCAAATCTTTCTCAGGGATAGAAGTTGACCCGACTCACAATTATACAGTAATATAACTTCCAAAAGATGACAAAAAACTTGACCCAATTTATATTTAGTGGCTAGTGTGCAAAATCAATAAGTTATAAATTTTAGAATTTTTGATTAATAGTTTACACACTTGGGGTACTATACAAGTATATGTATCATTTCAAGCAATATATGGTTTTTTTAAAGACCCCAATATTGATCCCACAGAGAAGCGAATTAAGAAATCCCTTAGGATAAGTTCTAGTCTACTACTATCAAGTCTTAGTTTGAAATTTTTGAAAAGTTGGGTTTTTTCTAAATTTACTAATTTCCTATAAAATTGAAGTTAACTAAATTAAATAAAAATCTAATCTAAAAAGAATGATTAAACTTTAAAAATTTTTTATATAATAAAAATAGATTTTCCCTTGCAATGAGATAATTATCAGTGCAGAAATTGATGTTTAAAGGTTAACATGAGTTTTTGTGACAAATAGGAGCATACCTATTCTTTAATATCTCCCTAGTGCATAAAGAATATTGACTAATCAAAAGCAAGTTCCTTATTGTATGGTAGTGATGATTAGATTATCCCTCTCAATTCTACATTACCCATTATGCCCTCTCTATAGGACCTACCAGGGACTTCAAGTTCAACCTCTAGACCAATTTGGTAAAGGATCTAACATGTCATCCCAGAGCACCAATTCTACGCTCATCAAAACTTATCTCCATATTTACTTGCACTCTCCTTAAATTTTTGGTCACCCTCCTTGTAAGGTTAGTGTGGTACTCATTAGTTGAGTGAAATTATAGCCCTTATGGGTCAGTATGTTTCGCAACAGATTTTAACATCACAAATTGCTAGTTTGTAAAGTAAATTAAGAACCGGTGAAAATACCATCACAATTTTGGAATAAAAGAAATCTTCAAACCATCCTAATCACACACATGATTAAATCTTATCACAAGCAGAAAGAGTAAGGAAAACTACTCACTAAGCATGAAGAAAACATAACACAAAAATTCATTTAAATCAAAGCAAATTCACTAAGTGTTTACAACAATTATAAGATAATGAAGAACAAAATACTTAGTTTTTTTCTCTGAAAGAAAGATAAAAATCCCTCCAATAAAGTCTCTTATTGATCCACACAAAGTTCCTAACATTCCTTTCAAATATCTCTAAAAATCACTCACCAATCTCTCCAAAAAAAAGTAGAAATCTACATCTTCTACTCCTATTTACGACCTCTGGATGTTTGTGGAAGTTCCAAGAGTTTGAAATGCCAAAAGGTGCCTTCCCAAGTGACAAAACTTCATCTTTCATCCCTGCAACCAAAAATATTCAAAATACTATTCATTAATGCTCAATATCAACAAAATAACCATAACATGTATATAAAAAAGTAGGTAATTTTAAGTCGTGTGAATTCCTCCAAACTTAAGGGTTTAGGGTTCTCATTTAGCTTCTCCTCATTTTTTATTTATTTTTACTTTTTTTTTCTTTTTTTATTTGAGGATTATAATATCTGAATAGCCTTTAATAGTTTTGAATTTCACTATCCTCTTTCTAAAGTTCAAATCTCAAAACTTTCTCTCCCTTTTAAAAAGTGCAAGTATTAGTTTAAAAAAGTTTCAATAAAGACTCAATTTTCGTAAAGTATAAATCTAAGATTATTAGCTTTTCAAATGTTCAATTCATTTCTACCATAATGTTGACCTCATTTTTGGTTGAGATCTAGTTTTTCCTCTTTAGTAGCCTAGGGTCTAGCCATAGGACTTTCCTGTTGACTATTCTTAGAGGACTAGAAAGGGAACCATCACCATTAGAAATTCTAATCTCTTCTCTGCTCAACTTGAAGTTCCACATATTAGTCCTAATCTCTAGCACTTAGTAGGTGGGATCAATATGAGGGAGCTCAAGAAGAGTCCCCATAAGATGGTCAAACCATAAGATTAACTCTGGGTGGTCTGGTCTTGGCTAAGTTAGCTTGCACACACTTGTTCACACACCCTAAACCTTAGGACCCCTTGAGTTGTTCTCCAGACTCCTTTTGGAGAGCTCATATGGATGGAGCTATACCCCTAGTCCTTGGCTAAGAGGGTTAGGACCAACATGTTGAATATCCAAAATGAATCCTCAAATGACGCCTATTGGTTTGGCATGGCTTACTTGCTCATTCTAGTCCAAAATCACCAAATTACCAAAATACCCCCACAACCCTAATTTTTACCAAAAATCCAAAAATTACCAAAAATACCCAAATTTGTCCAAAAGCCATTTCAAATCACTTACCACTACCTATATTGACTAAAATTGACTAAAATCACCAAATTCCCAAAATACCTCCAAAATTGCCAAAATTACCAAAATGTCCCTTATGACAAAAAAATTTCAAAAATTCCAAAAATTCCCAAAAAATTTAAAATCATTCCAAATATTCCCAATTTAATTTTTTTTAACCATCACATTGACCCAATTTGACCAATTTTACCCAATTTGACCAAAAGCCCCAATTTGCCCTTAAAGGACCAATTTCTCCAAATTAGCCCCAATCTTAGCCCAATTGACCCCAATCTTGCCCAATTTTAATTTCAAATCAAAATTAAATATATATAATCCTAATTTAAACAAAATCCAAGCCCAATTTGACCCAATTGAAAGTTCAATTTCACCCAAATAAAAAAGCCCAACTTTTGATCATATGTCTAAATCCACCGAATTAGCCTTCCAATTCAATTCAGAATCAGTTGAAACCCTTTCCAAATTCCTCATGAAATCTCTCTACACCAAATTAATCATTTAATTGACCCAAAATTTAGCCCAAATTTTCCCCCAATTTTAAAAGCCGAAGCTCACAACATTTAATTCCAAGAACTCATATCCAAAACCCACATGAAATTTCTTTCCATCATTTATTTGATTAAATCAAACTATACTCCTTGAAATTCATCATTTCATAACACCAAATCAAGACTAATGACAAGCTCCATAAATACCCCATAAACCTAAAAATCATTTCTCATACAAATTGATCAAGCCAAGGACAAGCCATGGAGCCATCTCCAAGCCACATGCAAGTCATATGAGTCATGCTCATGTCACCATGCTATCTTGGGCAAAATGAGGAGCCTCTTTAATGGTCCCCTCACACATGATTAACCACTCTCATGACTCACTTAAGCACACCATTAGCCCTAATCAACTTGGATGGGGACTTCACCATGCTAACCAACCTGAACCACATGATTTCCCTCAGCACTCAAACCTTCCTTGGTGGGTGAGCCCAACCCCAAAGCATGTCTTGACCAAAATTATCCCAAAATGACCATTTCCCAATCATATTTTAATTCAACACCTTTACACATGGCCAACCCCAATTGACTTCACCAAAACCAAGCCTTGACCTCCCTGAGCCAAATGGTGACCCCTCCTTGGTCGGCCAGCCACCTTGGCTGCCAAAAAACCAAAATTCAAGAGCCCCACCTATGCTAAAACCTAAAATTGAACTCATCCATGTTAACTCACCCCAATTGGATTGTTTTTTTTTTCTTCCCTCCACCTAAGCAGCCAGAGCCACCCACTGGTTGGCCCATTTGAAGCCTCCAAGCCCCCGTATTTAAACTCACCCTCCACAACCAAGGGGGTAGAGCATGAAATTCCTTTGGGAGACTTTGCCAAATTGCTCCTAGAACTTTATCAAGACCTCTTGAGTTCAATCCAACCATCTTGAAGCCCTCAAACCTACTACGCGAGCTCAATTTTGGAGCTAAAAATCAAGCCCGAAACAGGACATCCCTTTAGACTCCACCAAATACAAATTAATTTCACCCACGCCATCCTCTGAGTGAGAGGAGAAGATCTCCCATAGAAGCCCAATCACCAGGCTACCCAAGCATTGAATTTGATCAACACTCCAAATCGACCTTGATCAAAATCATAACTAGGCATTTCACCACAACTCGAGGCTTCATCGAGAAGCTCCTTGAACTCAAGGCAAGCTTTTGGAAGCACCCAATCGAGGCCACACCCATTGGGCCTAACCCTAAATAGAGCTTATTTTAATTCCCCATGCTTATAGAATCAATTTAAGGTTTGATTAACCGTATGGATTTGTTCTCATAGTCAAGACGAGTCTACAGGAACAAACTACACTTAATTTAGTTAAGTATTAAGCGAGATATTAAGGATAGAAGTTGGACGGCTCACGGGTTTGGTTCATTGAGGACGAAGACAGAGGAAAATATTATCGCACGTTTATGCAACAGATGGTCATGATGGAGTCGGACGTGAAGATGGAGTGGTACAACGGGTTAATGAGGCTGCTACACTGCTTGGAAAGCTCGATGTGTATGAGGTTCCAGTCAGCGTCGCAGTTTAAATAGAAAAATAAAGATTTTTTCTGAATTAATTAAATCAGCTAAACTTCAAAAATTCATATCTTGGTGTATAAAAATCATAAAAATAAAATAAAAATACCCTCATGCTCAGTGAATAAAGGAAAATAATGTGAAAATGGTTTCATGTTTTTTTTATGCATGTATGATTTTTAATTAATTAAATGGCATTTTTCTTATTTATATTCTCTATTTACATAGACATTTCACCATGGCATGGGACCATGGGGCTTTTGATGCCTCTATTGTTGGGCATCTCCTCTGATTTTCCAAAGTCAGGGGGTCTCTAACTAAAGATATCTAATTTTCAAGTTAATGGTCCCTGTTTTCGTATAAAAATTATACAAATTAAAATACTCAAAAAAAAAAATACAAAACTTATTTTGATAGATTCACTATAATGGTGGACCTTAGGAAAAATATAAACCTAGTTTGATTCATTAAAGATAACCCTAATTGTCATCAACCCCTAAAAATGAATAAAAATCAAATTGGGATAATTATAAATGTAAATAACATAAAAATCATTCTCCATTGTAATTTAATGTTCGAGGAATTCCCCATAAAAATTTCAATTCAATTGGAGTTAATTTGACTACTTAAATGAATCAATTAAGTAAAATTACTTTTTAGCATTAAAATAATTATAAATAATTAAAATATAATTTTAAAAATCACCAAATTGGTTTTGGGAGCTCCTTTTCAACATAGGAACCTAAAAAAATAAAATTGGAATTAAAATAAATACTACATTTTTTAGCTATTTTAAAGCATTTAAATAATTAAAAATTTCTTTAAAATCATAAAAATTGTCAAATTGTAAAAATATACTAAAATGTCACATTTGACTTCGTGATCACTTGAGACAAATTAAAATAACTTTCTTAATTTTCTAAGTCAAGATATTAATTATAAAGGCTTAAAATGAATTTTCTTCAATTTTCCATTAAAATAATTCTAATAAATAAAATATAAAACACAAAAATATGAAATTATTTCTTTGTATTTCTTGACCTCAGAGAGATTTAAGAAAAATATAAAATTTAATTTTTCACATAAATAATTTTTTATATTTAATTAATGCTCAAAACAAACAAATAATTCTAATAATTAAATCAAACCTCTAAAAATCATTAAAATTGGTTCAAGTGGTCCTCTAATCAAGGTGAACCTCCAATGATTTTCTTAAAGAATGAAGTTTTGTTTTGGTTGAGTTATTAAATTTTCACTAACAATCCCTACTTTTGAATTAAAAATAATTATAAAATTAAATAAATTCAGAAAAATCACATTTTATCCTTTGATGTTTTAATTAACCCATGAGTAGGGTAACATAAAAATTTTAAAGTTATTTGAGTTTGATTTAATGAATTATGAAGTATTAAAGCCTTAAAGGCAAAAATGGTAATTTTGGAATTTAAGCCTTAATTAATATTTAGGCCTAATCGAAAGGGTAAATGAGTAATAAATGATCTTAATTAACATGTCTTGAGGATTGAAATATAAAAGGTATAAATGGTAGCAACTAATCTCACTTTGGTTTTATGAAGGATAAATTTGTAATTTCTCAAAATTAATGAAATTTGGAAGAATGATTAAATAAGAAGATATTAAGGTGAGGATTTGATTTTGGAAGATCATAACTGACTGATTTTAAATCCCAATTAATGGTGTATGATTCATGATAATGATTAAGAACATAAACATTCAAAATCTTTTTCTTAAAATTACAAATATACCTATTAAAATTTAAGTGCTTAGTAGTGAATTAGGCCTAATCAAATTTTGTGTAATGAGGTTTAGAAAGTGAACTATGATTAATTTGAAACTTTTAAAACACTACAAGCCCATTCTTAAAAAATCAAATCGGCTAAGCTTCTTAATTAAGTCAATTCGCCTTCTAAAGACTTTCACCTACATAATTTATAAATAAAATATTAAGTGATAATTGCCCCATCCTTAGAGTTGGCTAGAACATCAGTTCATTGAGCATAAGGGTATGATAAGGATGAGTTATTAAGCAACATAATGAGTATGAATGAACTCGAGACAATTTAAAGGATTGTGAGATGCACGAGGCTCGGTCCCTGGACCTTTCTCATGCTCTTTTGGACACCTTGAAGGACAATTAGACTCATTGTGCCTTGCTTGAGTAATCATCTATGCACTTAAATAACTAGGAACCACCAAGTTATGACATAAGATTTGATAGGCCTGTGATGAACCTATCTATAGGCTTTACTTTCCTGCAAATTATAAATGTTCATTACAAAAGATACTAAATTTTCAGGTGGAAGGATGAGAAGACTCGATAGGTACACTTTTATGGTTTACAATACTTTATTTTCCTGCACTTTCTCTACTATACTTG
>NEWO01000711.1:157093-168649 GCA_003013225.1 Phalaenopsis aphrodite
CACTAACACATAATAGTCTTAAAATACTACCCTAATTTTTCTTAATCACACACAAAAAACATTCAAAATAAAAGCACACTGATAATTATGGGTTGCCCCCCATAGAGCGCTCGGTTTTACGTTGTCAGCCCAACGTAACCAGTGCTTATTCCTGTTGACCCAATATCATATGATCATTTAATTTAAGTTGATCCCCTATAAAATAGGGTTTTAGTCTATGTCCATTCACTTTAAATATTTTCTTAGATTTAGGATCTTTAATATCCACAGCTCCATATGGATAAACTTTTATCACAACAAATGAGCCCATGCACCTGGACTTAAGTTTACCTTGAAATAATCTTAATCTTGCATTATATAGCAAAACTTATTGCCCTGGTTGAAAATTTTTAATAGGAATCCTCTGATCATGCCACATTTTCATCTTTTCTTATAAATTTTAGTACTCTCATAAGATTCATTCTTTATCTCTTCAAGCTCATTTAATTTCAACAACCTTTTTACACCAGCAATCTTTCAGTTATAATTGAACTCTTTAATTGACTAATATGCTTTATGCTCAAGTTCAACTGGTAAATGACAAGCTTTCCCAAATATTAGCCTATATGGGGACATTCCTATAGGAGTTCTATATGCAGTCCTATAAGCCCACAAAGCATTGTCAAATTTGACTGACCAATCTATTTTTGTTGGATTCACAAAATTTTCCATAATTCTTTTAATTTTACAATTGGATAATTAAGCCAAACCACTTCTCTAAGGATGATAAGTAGTAGCAATTTTATGGTTTATATGATCTCTTTAATAATTTCTCTATTATGGCATTTCTGAAATGACTTCCCCCGCTAGCTATGATTACTCTCGACATCCAAAATCTACAAAATATATTTGTTCCTAAAAATTTTGTAATATTTTGAACATCACATCGAGGTAAAGCAATAGCTTTGATCCGTTTGGATACATAATCCACTGCTAATAGTATATATAAATTTTTGAAAGATGGCATAAATGGTCCCATAAAATCTATTACCCAAACATCAAATATTTCAACTTCCAACATATAGTTGAGGGGCATCTCATTTCTTCTAGGAATATTACTGACATGTGACATCTATCACAAGTTTTGATATAAGCATTAACATATCTAAAGATATAGGCCATTAAAATACAGATTGTAAAATTTTGTTTGTTGTTTTATCAACATAAAAATGTCCCCCAAAATCAGAATTATGACATTTTTGAATAATTTCATAAGTTTCTTCTAAAGGTACACATCTTCGAATAATAAGATCTTTTCCTTGTTTATATAAAAATGGGTCATACAAAAAATAAGTCTTAGCTTCAGATATAAATTTCCTTTTTTTTGGTATGTCATTTCATAGGGTATAATATCACTCACAAGAAAGTTCACAATGTCAGCATAACACAGAACACACCATTCATTAATGTTGAACAACTTTTCATCAGAAAGATGTTCATTAATTTCTTTTTCAAAACATAGTTGTTTATCTAATTCAAACTCGGACAAATGATCAATAATTTGATTTTTAGTTCCCTTCCGTTCTACTATTGTAAAATCAAACTCTTAGAAAAGAAGAACCCATAGTATCAACCTAGTTTTTGCATCCTTCTTCTTCATTAAGTACTTAATAGCAGAATGATCTGTACGCAATATACATTTAGTTCCAATTAAGTATGAACTAAATTTATTAAAATCATATACTATTGCTAATAACTCTTTTTTAGTTTTTGTATAATTAATTTATGCTTCATTAAGAGTTTTACTAGCATAATAAATTACTTTGAACATTTTATCATATCTTTGTCTTAAAACAACTCCAATAACATAATCACTAGTATCACGCATCAGTTCAAAAAGTTTTCCTCAATCTGGTAAAACTGTAATTGGTGCAGTGACTAATTTTTCTTTTAACACTAAGTTTTTAGGCACTCTTCATTGAAATTTAAAATTGCATCTCTCTCTAGTAAATGGCATAAAAGCTTAGCAATTTTTGAAAATTCTTTCATATATCGCCTGTAGAATCCAACATGTCCTAAAAAACTCCTAATTTCCCTTACATTGGTTGGATAAGGTAATTAGCAATCACTTGAATTTTAGCAGGATCTACATCCATACCATTTTTTTATATTTAATGTCCCAATACAATTCCTCCTGCCACCATAAATTAGCATTTTTCCCAATTAAGGATTAAAATTGTTTCTTCATAGCGCTTAATAACTTTTGATAAATGTACTAAACATGAGTCAAATGAAGTTCCAAACACTAAAAAATAATCCATAAAAACTTCAATCCCTTTTTCAATTAAATCACATAAACTAGACATCATATATCTTTGAAATGTAGTAGGGGCATTACATAAACCAAAGGGCATTCTTCAAAAAATAAATTATCATATGGACTGGTAAACATTATTTTCACTTGATCTTCAGGAGTTATTTGAATTTTGTGATAACCAGTATATCCATCCAAAAAACAAAATTATTTATGCCCAACTAGTCTATCCAACATCTGATCAAGAAAGGGTAATTGAAAATGATCTTTTCTAGTAGCAAGATTTAATTTTCTATAATCAATGCGTTTCGCCACCCTATGACTTGTCTTGCTGGTATTAACTTATTATGTTCATTTACAGTCATAGTCACTCCTCCTTTCTAAGGATTGCAGTGAATTGGACTAACCCATGCACTATCTGAAATATGGTAGATAATTCCAACATCTAACCACTTTAGAATTTCTTTCTTTACAACTTCTTTCATAATAGGATTCAATCTCCTTTGAGGATCAGCCCTGGGTTTGCAGTTCTTTTCCATATGAATTCTACGTATACAAATTGAAGGATTGATACCTTTAATATCATCTATTGCCCATCAAAAGGATTTCTTAAAATTACTTAAAATTTTCATTAATCTTTCTTCTTCTTTCATCATTAATTTTGAGGAAATTATAACTAGTAAAGTAAATGAATCACCTAAAGATGCATATTTTAAATGATCATGAAGTAATTTCAACTCATGTTCTGGGGGTTTTTTAATCGATGGACAAAGTGTTTTATCTTTTACTATTGTGTCCAGAATTTCCAAACTTTTTGAAACATAGTTTGAATTTTCCTTATAAAGATCTTCAAGTTGGTCTAATTCCTCTTTTTGATCGTGTTCCAAATATTTGATTTCAGATTTTTCTTCATAATTTGTTTTAAAATGACATTCACTCAGATATCTTATAACATCCATTCTATAACATTTATCATCTTTACCTTTTGCAGGATACTTCATTGATCTTGAAATGTTAAAAGTAACCGTTTGATCATTGATGTGCATAGTTAATTCCCCTTTCTGCACATCTATCATTTCACTTCTTTATCCTTTTCCATATCTAACACAATGAAATCAACAGGAAAGATAAATTGATTCACGTTCACTAGGACATCTTCTATAACTCCTTTGGGTACGTTACTGAATGATATGCTAACTGCAGAGTTATAGTAGTAGGAGTTATTTATCCTAATTCCAATATTTTCAAATATTGATAATGACATAAGGTTAATGCTTGCACTTAAATCACATAAAGATTTCTCCTAAAATTTGTCTTCTATTACACATGGAATTGTAAAGCTATCAGGATATTTAAGCTTTTCAGGAAGTTTTTTTTAAATTATAGCACTGCACTTCTCACTAAGTGCAACAATCTCATTATCTTCAAACTTCCTTTTCCTATTGAGAATATCCTTAAAAAACTTTACATAGCTTGATATTAGTTCTAAGGCTTTAGCAAATGGAATATTAATTGTAAGCTTTTTAAAAATTTCTAGAAATTTTGAAAATTGCTTATCCAACTTCTGTTGACGATGTCTTTGAGGAAATGAAGGTGGTGGTTTTTCCAAATCAATTTTCAGCGGAGAAATAGGTTTTTTAAAATCTTTTGGAGCATCCTCTTTTGATTCGTTAATTTCTTCTCTCTCTACTTCAGTTTCTTTTTTAACGCTACCTTCCAACTCTCTTCTGTTTCTAAGTTAAATGACTTTTACTTGCTCTTTATTCTGATCTTTCGGATTTACTTCAGTATTACTAGGAAGTGTTCCTTGAGATCTATTACTTAATGAATTTGTCATTCATCCAAGTTGATTCTCAATATTTCTAATTGTAGCTCCTTGACTTTGTAACTGATTTCCCATTTGTAACACCACTTCTTTTATAGATAACTTCTTCTCCTTAAATTGTGGATTATTGTTAAAACTTGGAGGATAAGTAGATATATTATTATTATTATTCCCTTGGTTGTTCCAACTTCCTAATGGGTTTACTTGGTTGCTACATCATTGTTGATTATTACCACCATAAGTATTATTCCAGTTAAGGTTAGGATGATTCTTCCAACCTGGGTTATAATAGTTTGAATATGAATTATTCTACCTATTGTTTATGACATTCAAAGTCTCTAATGATTCTTGAGAATCTAGCATTTGACCTAATGAATTCTCTTCAATTATAGAAACTAGTTGAGAAAAATTCATTCCAAATTGGTCTAACTTTCGTGAAATTGCACTAACTTGATTTACTAACATAATAATTGCATCAGATTCATGAATATTGGCTACTTTTTTAAGATTTACCCTCTCAGAAGGCCATTGAAAATTATTGGTAGTCATTTCTTCAATTAAAGCGTAAGCATCATGAAATGGTTTTGACATCAATGAACCACCAGTAGCAACATCAATAATAGATCTATGAGACCCATCTAATCCATTATAAAAAGTTTGAATTATTAACCAATCTGGTATAACATGGTGTAGACACTTTCTTAAGAGTTCTTTAAATCGTTCACATGCTTCATAAATAGATTCCCCCTCAAACTAATTAAAGGATGTAATATCATTTATAAGCTTAATAGTTTTTTATGGTGGAAAATATTTAGCAAAAAAAATTTTGTGCTAAATCACCACAATTTCTGATAGATCTAGGTGCTAACGAATGCAACCATATCTTAGCTTTATCCCTCAGTGAGAAAGGAAATAACCTAAGTCTTATGACATCATCTGATACACCATCGTGTTTAAATGTAGCGCACAAGTCTAAAAAATTGGCAAGATGTAAATTTGGATCTTCAGTTGGTGATCCCTCAAACTGATTATTTGATAGTATTTGGATAATAACAGGTTTAAGCTCAAATGAATTAGCCACTATAGTAGGTTTTTGAATACTACAATGAAATTCATCTACCGCAGGGTTAGGATAATCACTTAATGGTTTAAATTCTTGATGAATTTTAGTATTTTGATTATTTTGATCTGCGATTTCTGTAATCTTTTTAGATTTTTCAAAATTTTTATTTTTCTGCTTTTTCTGATTTTCTTAACACTTTTTTCTAATTCAAAATCGTAGGGCACTAGTTCTTCATAACCCCGACTACGCATACACTAACATAAAAAAAGATACTTGATAAAAAAACACAACACTAAAATATTCTTATAAAAATTCTTAAAGTTTAAATAAGGCTTTCCAAAAATAGAAATTTTGTTTTAAATTAAATTACAATTTAATTTCAATCCCAATTTCAATTGAAAGCTTAATTGAAATCTAAATTGCAATCCTAATTTGTAATTTTTCTTAATTTTAATCCCCAACAACGACGCCAAAAACTTGATCCTGACTGTTTTTATGCAACTGTATAACAATGTATGCAATTATATTCTCCACTTATCTTTCCTACTTTGCAACAACACCAAAAACCTGATCCTGAAGAAAATAAGAATTCTATTTTTTTAATTTATATATATATATATATATATATATTTGGATACTACGCAAGTATATATATCGTTATCAAGTAATATAGGAATTTTTAATTCAGCCCCGAATATCGAATCCATAGGAATTGTTCACAATATGCACTATTAAGTAACAAACTTCTACTTTAAAAAGACAATTACTTAAACTAAAGATATTATCATAGTAATTAAAGTTCAATTTTTTTTGGTATTTTTGATATTTTGACAAAACAATAACAACTTCTAAAGATAACTTGAGTTTTTGTAAGATAAAAAGCACTAAATATGAAATATCTTTTTCCTTATCATGAATCAGTAACAAGTATATGAATTCTGTTGTGGAAGTATGCAAAATTGTGTTGTGCCAAATAATATCAATATTATTCTTTACCCTTACTAGAGATGTTATAAAGAACATTGGCTAATTTAAAGTTTGAATAGTTCTGAAGACCGGCTAGGCAGGGAAGATATCATCTCTCATTCTAGAGTTCTATTGATTCCCTCCACATGGGGGCTAACACCTCGTATCAAAACCTAAAACAATAAACCAAGTTGGGGGCTTTAACCAGTCACATTAAAGTTCTCTAACTCTACACCCTTCATTGATTATTTTCCTATTTATTTGCACTCAATCGTATGAATTACATTGTCATCCATACAATCTCATGTGATTCTTTCCAATTTTTGACTGACAATACCATTACGGTTTTTACATGTTCTCACAATAAATTTTAACATCTTGATGGGCCAAATCAAGAAGTAAATGAAGTACATGGAGTTAAGTCATCACAACTTTTTCCAACATTAACGATCAATACTTTTCACAACTTCCATCCAATACTTTTTTTACTTATTATTTTAAGGAGAAAAATAAATAAAACTACTCAGAATTCATGGAGAAAATAAAACCACACTTTAGTTTAAAAGCAGAAATCATTGGCAAACCAACAAGAAGTCTCAATTAAAACCAAATGTAATAACAAAAAGATAAAAACTTATCTCAAATCCTCACCAAACTCTTGAAATTCCTTTAAATCTCTTCTCTTCTTACAACACTCTTTACTCTCAAAATAAAACTAGAAATAAAAGGAAAAATAAAGGTAGATTTTTGGTGCCTGAAACTTTCCCCAAAGTTGTGCAAACCGCCTCTCCAAAAGCTGCACCAAGAATTATTTCAGGAACTCCTCTAAAGTCTCAATTTCCTTCTTTTATAATTTTCCAAGAGGTGCGTTGGTATCTCTTCGAAATGTGTCCAAATTCAATGTATTCTCCAAGGGATGCCTCCTTTCACAAGTCTTTTAACTATGTTTTTGTTTCTAATGGTCATAACCACCCTCTTTAGCCAATGGGTGCCTCAAATGTCCCTTCAAAATTCGTCAAAATGAATTAACACATCAAGTAACTGTCCCTGACGCTTAAGTGTGGGGCCGCTGGCGCTTAGGCTCGGCCTTCTCTGTTTCACCGGCGCTTAAGCGCCGGATCTGGCGGTTCTGCGCCAAAATTTTTGCACCATTTTTTCCATTTTTGCTCCATTTTTGATCATTTTTCACTCCTTTTGCCATTTCTCAACTGTTTTGTTGTATCTGAACAAAAAACACATAAATATCTTCCATTAAAGCGCAATATCTCATATATATATATATGTGTGTGTGTGTGTGTGTGTGTGTGTGTGTGTGTGTGTGTGTGTGTGTGTAAATACTATATATTTTAGGTGTATCAGACATCTCAAGCCTCATTAGATTCATAATGATAAAACTCAAAGAGATCAAGGGTCAGATCATTGATAGTGAGCCTTTGGGCACGTGTAGCCACTATCAAGACATGATGGATAGCTATTTCAAAGTCATGAAATTCTCACCAAGAAGGTCATCCTCAATAAGAAAATCTTCCAGTAAATTGGAAACTTCCCGAGGATCACACCGAGTCCCTACCTCAGGATTTACTTGATTGGACTTGGGATAAAATCAACTAGAGGAGTGACTACCTCCAAATTTAACTATCTAGTCTTCAAAATGAGAGTTGGAGTCTCAAAATGAGAGTTGGAGTCTCAAGAGGCGTGGTGGTAGGGATCTTCCTCACCCACCTCCTTCTCGTCAAGATAAGGGAATAAGCTTTTATCAAATATTTATTTTTAAATAAAACTTTATCAATATAGGAAAGATTCATTTTATATTTACTTGAATAAGAGGGGAAAAAGTCAAAACTTCCTTCTTTTTATTCTTTGAAAAAGGAGTTGCATCAAATGTCGGCGGAGCCGCAACAATAGTATCCAAAACATAATCTGCCACAACATTTGGTGCAGTAGCCTCATGCATCATATCAAGGGTCCCTCATGACTCCTCGACGTGCTCGATAGCGTGCACAATAGAAGGTAGCTATCCAAGTCTCGAAGTGAACCCACAGGACTAACCCTGGACTTGTCCTATGAAGACCTCATCAGTATGGGAAATAGGCAAATTCCTACTTGACCCTCTTGATGTTTTAGATCCAAGAACTTTTCCTAAAAAAGACGAGTCTTTTTCTCGCGAGGCACCCACTCACGATCTTTTTGATTGATTTGGAGATCTTTGGTAGAGCAGTCAACATAGATAATAATAATAATAATAATAATAATAATAATACTTTACAAATGAATTAAAAATTACATTATTTTATATAAATTTGATTGGTTTAAGAAACGGATTTGAGAATCTTAACTCAAATTATAATTTGTGCACATTACAATTACCATTCCAAGAACTACCACACGATACAAATACAATATTGTTTACGTTTCTACCCGCAGGAAGCAACCCAGGATTCATTTTTACATACTATACACATGCCGAGAAACCGGAGCTCCACATCCTCAAAAAGAAACGAAATTTTGCAAAGACGAGACTTGCAATTTTAGAGAAAATAGGACTTTCCTAAGAAAATCCTAGCAACTGTAGCCTATCTATGAGTAAACAGCAATCTCGCCAGAGGAGCGGATTGAGCGGCAGATCTCCAGAATCAACCGGCGCTCAAATTCGGCCGCTTCCAACTTGGCCGGATGAGCTCTAGGGATCCGCCGGTTTATTAGGGCCTCTGCCCCGATCGCCCCCGATAGACCGGATCCCTTCCCGGCTAGCCCAAGCATGGAGTCCACGTAAGCGTCTCTCAGCCGGGCCAGGAGGCGGACCGGCGAAAGCATCTTCGACCGAATCCCAAAGACTCGCCGCAGCCTTATCGGCCGGCGTAGACCTCCGCCGAGTTTGGCCACTTGGACCTTCTTCCCCTTAGCGCTTTCCAGCCTCTTATATCGTCGGCGGCGCCAGTAAGAGCGAACAGCTCTGCAAAACTGAACCGGAAAAGCCTCCATAGATCTCTTTTGTCTAGAGAAGTTCGGTGTGGAGAGGAGGAAAGGGAATGCTGTAGATAAACTGGCCAAGCTTTCTATATATATGATGGTTGTGAAATCAATTAATAAGGACGGTGATTGATTAGAATAATTCGTGGAGAACATGGAGGCATGGACCGAGGGCTCAAAGTCAAAAGTTTGATTTTTCTGGCAGAGGCCACTGACGTGGCTTCTGGATGTTTTTTTTGCTAATTTATAATTTGCCTTGCCCGCTAGATAGCATTGTTGAGTGGCCAATAATTGATTGGAGGTTGATGGTGGGCGAAGGGAAATCGAAAAAGGCTTCAAGGGAATTATAAATTTCGGTTTTTATAGAACTGAACAACTTCAAACGTTGAACTTTCAAACTGTTATAAAAATATTAAAATTTAAATAAAAATTTTGAAAATAATTTGGGCATTAGGTTTAAAAAGAGAGTTTAAATATTATATATGCAACCAAACTTCCTCTAGTCTAGTTAAGATCTATATATGTACGACTAAGGATGGCCGACAAATGAAAAATCAAAGGCCCAAAGGCACAGGACTAAGGGTCCATCAATGAAAGATTAAGGGTCTATTAGCGGAAGACCAAGGGAATAACAGATGACTTACCTCACTAAGTGTAGTCATCTTGAACTGGAGCTAGTGGCTGATCAAACCATTTGAACCAAAGACAAAGGCCAATCATGCCAAGCAGAGACATCTTGTCTTCCACCACAACCTGACTCAAGAGAAGAAATCAACAACATCATCACATATCTAACCAACGCCCTTGAGATTCCTCATTTCGGGCCAAAAATTGGCCATAACAAAATCACATGGAGCATCCTGAAGGATCTCATTGTCAAAGATTGAGCTAATCATCTGATTACCGTGATTCACGATTTCCCGATAGCCTAGCCCTGCTCTACTGACAGGAGTTCCTTGTTCAGGAGTCAATGATCAACAACTTGACTAGAATAGCTAATCGACAAGGCCAAGTTGATCGAATCAAGTATTGTCGACCTGAACACCATCAAGGGTCAACTGGCAACCTCTGATTTAACACAATTGGATGAACAGTCTTGTCGAACCTAGACTATGTGATTTCTGTCAACTGAGTCATAGGATAACCTAGCACCTATATATGTAAAATACCTAAAAAATCCTGAAACGCCCACTTTAAAGTAAGGCTGACATGTAATTAAATAAATCGGGTGATCCTTTCATGAGAAATGATTAATCAACAATTCATATTTCTGCTCATTATTGTGCACTTCTCTCTTAGTATCTCTCCCTCTCTCTCTTTTGTCTTATACTATATTTCCTTAGGTAGGTGTGATTCATGAATAAATTCAAATGCAACATCCTAAAATGGGCGGTGATCATGGATCATGACACAGATAAGAAGACGTGTAGCACACTGAGAAGAAGATCCTAATAGAGACACTACTAACATGGAGTGCGCTAGGGACTTTATGCAGCAACCGATTCAAGTGTTGGAAGACAAGATAATGGATGCCCTCAAAGAGGCATTGGCTTGGGAAGGGGAGTAGAACCATCTAGTGGAACAACCAACATCGAATAGTCAAAGGACATCCTTACTTGTTGAAAGGGAAGGAGATTCACAATACATTAACAATCCTGAGCCGGAAACAACAGATGAACAACAATTTGGGTGCACTAAGGCACACCACCAGTTAGAGAGAACATTATCTTAGAAGTTTTCTAAAGTTGAGTCCCCATAAAGATTTAAAACTCCTGCATTAGATTTATACAAGGTTCAAACTAATCCAATCAACCACATATGCTCCTTTAAATAGACTGTCTGCTTGTTGAATATCACAGACCCGTTGAAGTGCCAACTATTCTCCATCACATTTTGGGAGTCGACCCTCGGGTGTTTCAATGGACTGTCACCAAATGTTATGACCTTGTCTTCTGATTTCAAGAAAATAATATTGGCACAGTTCACCAGTAACGAGAAACCCTAGAAGAGTTCACAAGCCCTCTTACAAAAAAGGCATGGGTAAAATAAGGACCTCTGCTCATTTGTCACTCGATTCTAAAGAAGATGTTGGAGGTGCGGGATATGGATCCTGCAATAGCACACATCACTCTTATACAAGGGTTGAAGGAAGCTTAATTCTGGTTTGCATGGGTGACTGTGTACCCTAGGGACAGAGGATCCTAGGGGAATTTTTGGAGATAACCAATAACCACATATGGACTAAAGAGTACAATACCACCCCCGCTTCCGTTAGAGTAAAGTCTTTTGCTGATTGTCTACATAAGAGGGTCCCTAGAGATGATAGGTGGAGACTGGGGGATGACTCACATTCTTCTGATTGTCCATACAATGAAGACAATCTGTTGCCCAAGGACTATGATCCCGAAACTTCTTATATCCAACAATATAATAAAAATT
>NEWO01000711.1:180283-198982 GCA_003013225.1 Phalaenopsis aphrodite
TTTGCCCCTAAGGCTCTAACATTTCATAATTTGTCAAATTCAATTCAAATGACTTTGAAATTTTTATCCTACCTCATTCATGGGTCAATTGAGACATCAAAGGAGAAACACGTCCCACAAATGGGTCGGATGGAGATTTCCCAATATCTCTTGTTTGAAGTAAACCCTGAGTCTCAAGCGGAATGAGATGATTGTGCATCCATCATTGTCCATCATAAAATTAAAGAAGCAAGAAAGAGCTTGATGGACCAGGGAAGCTCCAACCACAAAAAAAAAGATAGCAAATATCATGGTAATCGCCACAGAGTTGGGTGTCACTAGCGTTAAGATAATACCATAGTGGTTGAAAATTTATGAGAGGCCATGACAAGATTGCATCCATAATCCTAATTTCAATTGGCCTATGTAAGCAACCATATTTTCCTGAAACGTGCCTGACACTCTCTTGTCTTTCTTAGCTAGTCTAAGAACAACTGAATCCCCAAAGACAAATGACCTTTGAAGGACTTCCACTTGTCTTGTAGTTAATACAGACACATCACTGGAGCAGTGACACCAAACAACTCAAAGGAGAATTTGGGAGCCATAGCTAGCGAGCAAAAGGAAACAGGAAGTAAAGAATGTTAAGGAAGACACAGATCACTTAGAGAAAAAGATAGCAAAGTAGGATTTTTTCGAGCTCGTTGATCCTACTTATAATACACAATAAAAATTTTAAATGACACAGGGACACATGGGTTTTTTGCCACGTTTAACTGTGCGAATGGAGCCACTTCATGTAGACATTACAATGCACAAGACATTAACAATTTCTTTTAAGAAAAATAATTATATTTACTACATAAATTTTCTCTTTTACAACTTATTAGTCTAAAAGGAAGTACTTATTAAAAACAACAGCTGTCACCTCAACCGGAGCATAACTAAGCAGAGACACCCAACAACACTATATCCCCTACTAAATTAAATCTATCTACCCTTTATATTTTTGATTGAAATGAAGAGACCAAGAAAATCTCCTAGATTGCAAACACATTAGTCCAATGTGTCTCCATTTCATCTTGAAGCATAAACTCTCGAGCGCGTATTACGACAAGTTCTTCCTTCAATTATTCCAGTCGCACAACCGGAGAGTGAGTGTGATCTACATCCCAAATCAATGAGGCCTTAGCCTAACGAAGCTAAATTCCAGACAAGTCAGGCTACTCCAACGTGCTGACCACCTCAACCAGATCAACTTCAGAACAAACCGCTGCCTCCTTGGATAGTCCTCCAAAACATCTAGAGCCCTAAAGTAACCCCAAATTTGCAGCAGTTTCGCCAACACCATGTTCCATAGGGGGTGAAGTGTTAGTCCCCTCATCAAATGGCAATCCCATCATCTTATGTAGACCTGAGGTGGTAAAAAAGCAAGCTCCCTTCTCGGCCTCCTGTTCCATAGATTGGGGAAGAGCAACAACCCCATGTGCATCCACAGGTGGAGGAACATGGGCTGTCTCCCAAATGGTCACCCTCAATTCTTTCGATAGCATCACCATAGTTGGGGGCTCTTGCCTCTGCTCTCCCTCCAACATAAACTGTCCTGAACAAAAATTACCTGCTCTAGCGACCTACACTCCAGATGGGTTATCCCCATCATCATGCATTTTTTCATCAGGAAACCACCCTCCCTCACTTGAGTCGTCTCCATAAGGCAATCAGAAAACGAATCAGATGACCCTACTTCATCACTTCGTTCAGGGAATCTTGTCGCAAGAACCAAAATATTTTCAAGATGAACACAAAATTCTAGGAGCGTTCAAATATTGCGCATTTAATAATCATGAATATCAACAACATTTTTGAAAGTTATGATTCCATTGTCCTTATCGCGGCTCTCACTGTTAAGAAGCAAGAGAATCAGTGAACTTAAATTTGACATAAAAATGTGTTCACATGAATTTTAAAGAGATCCAATGGCCGATATAAATTATGATGTGGCACATCGGGACCCATCAGAAGCAGTTCAAGGGACTCCTTCTATCGGGACATGCACAAAGCTCATTTATTGTAGGACGTTAGGAAAATAATCTAAAGGCAACAAAATTAGGTTGCCACCCTTAAAAGGTACTGGCGCAAAGCTCGCACAGATGAATTTATTGGCATTCTTCCACCAAGTTGGGAGCGATGAAAAGGGTTTGGATCTAAAGGACTTGGTCAGAGCCTCCCAATTCACCGTTCAGTCATAGCCGCCCAAGAAAAGACCCAGCCGGTCTTTTCCTCAGACTCTTGACAAGGGGATCTAGCCCAAAATCAGGCCGACTGCCATCCCAGGCTCCCGACCCATCTTGTCTGAGGCGATTTCAGGCTCCCGATCCTATAATTTGTATAGACCAAAATGCTTTCGTCATACCTATTTTTTTAAGGATGCAAAATGTAATTGGACATCATCCCTTCCTATAAAGATGACTTCATTTCATAAATAAAAGTTAAGCGATTTTACTGTTTCATACCAATCTCTGTGCTCTATTGCTCTCTATTCCTTAGACGTGTCCTCCTAGAAAATTTTGGATTCAAGATATATATATATGTATAATTTTGACCCAAAAATAAATAGCAACAAGCTTGCAAATACATTTCCCAAAAAAATAAACTTGCAAATATAACTTTAAGGTATTGCTTCCAAACTGAAAGCAAATCAAAAGTTATGTTGTCTGATCAATTTTGCTTCTCATTTTCTGTAAAAAATTATTCATCCGATTTATATTCTCTAGTATCAACTCTATAGTAAATTTTAATTTGCATTAAATAAATTCAGTTTTACATACTTACTATGTTCAATTATGCATTTACAATAATTTATTTATTTATATTAAATTAATGCACGCATTACATTTTCTACCATAATATATATAATTAATTATCGCCTCCTTGGCGGTCAAGAATATGAACCAAGTTGCTTTCTCCCACCTACTTCTGCCAGGATTTCTCCTTCATTTTCATGAAGTTATTTCTCCCACCTACTTCTCTCAAGGTTTCTCCATCGTTTTCTTACGTTCTTCTAGACCTTCTTTCAGATTAGTTGAGAATTTAAGATAGAAGCACTAAACTGTTAGATTCGCTTGTTGTTTTTTTTATCAGATTTCTTAGCTTGATAGTTTCAAACCTGTTTGAGCTTGACTAACTAGTTTCCTGATTTATACATTGTTTCAATAATAGTCTCACTCTATGTTCTTCCATCTTGTGCAGAATAAAGGTTGTTAAAATATCAAAAATCATCCTACGTGAATAATAAGAAATAATTGGTGTAAACAAGTAGTGCCTGAAAAGCAGTGAAAAAAAAGAGTAGAAAATTGCTTGTGGAGGAAAAACTGCAGCGAAAAAGACGATACAGGAGAGGGAAGCTAAATGTCATCTCCCAAAAGAGCCCTTAAGAGAGGTGGGCAGCCCAGGATTTAAATACTGCTTTTCGGCCCTACACCTAGCCGATGTGGAACTATTTGTCCGTGACATAAAGCTCATAATTGTATTTTTCTCACTATTGACTTTTGTGTATAGGTCCTTCTTTAAGCCAAAAAGAACATCAAGAGAAAAGACATAAAATAATGTAATGAGTAGAAATAACAGAAAACATATTATTTTTTATCCATTTTTGAGATAGTCGAAAGCATTCTTCTATTATCCGGTGTTCTTTTTTTGAGGTTAAGAGCTATTGCTTGAGCAGAGGTGTTGTCGCAGTGGATCATAGTGAGGGTAAGGTTGAAATCTGAAATTTTTGTAAGTGCAGACGGAGCCATATGACATCGGTGGCTATAGTGGAAAGAGCTTGATATTAAGCTTCAATTGGGGACCTTGCTATTGTTGGTTGTTTCTTGACTTTGCACGGAATGAGGTTATTTTCGAGAAATGAACAATGGCCTGTGGCGGACCATCGGTCATGTGGATCATCCGCCTAATTGGAATTGGAGTAAAGAACAAGAGGTATGGGTGTAATGGGTAGACCGAAACTAAGGGTGCCCTTCATGTAGCGAAGTAGATGTTTAAATTGGTTGAAGCGGATACAAGGTGGATGGCAGAGATGTTGGGAGAGGGCATTAGCGACATATGTATTGTCGGGTTGAGTTATATTTAGGTATTCTAGTAGCCAACTAATTGGTAGTAGGTAAATGGGTTGGGGTAAGGTTGGTTCAGATAGGTGTAGATTTGTTTTGGCGAAGAGAACAGGTTGGGAGCGAGATTACAATACGGTAGGCCAGCTTTGGTGAGAACCTCTGATGCATAAGCTATTTGATTAAGAAGCATACCTTGATTGGTTTGTACAATGGTTATGCCAAGAAATGTGGAGAAGTGTTCCTAAGCTTTCATGAAGAATTTATGCCTGAGCTTTGATAGTAGAACATCAATGAATTTGGAGTTGTTTCCTGAATTAAGATGTCTTCCACGTAGAGAAGGAGACAAAGAGCTATGTAGGTTTGATGGTATTTGAATAGTGAGGAGCTTGCTTGACTTCTATGAAAGCCAATTTGGACGAGATTTCTGGTGAAGGTATTGAACCACTAGTGCAAGGCCTATTTAGGACCGTAGTGTGGTTTGCTTAAAAGATGTACATGTTTAACATGATGTGGATCAATATGTCTCAGAGGTAGATGCATGTATATTGTCTCCGTAAGGTCACCATGGAGGAAGGTGTTAGATACATCAAGCTGAAGGACTGATCTGCGATAATGAGCTGTGATTGTTAGGAGGAGATGGATCGCTAGATGCTTTTCCATGGGGCTATATATTTTAGTGTAATGTAGATCATACTCTTGCTAGTAGCCGCAGGCGACAAGTCTAGCCTTATAGCAATATTAACACACCAAATGCAGATTAAACCCGAAGTGATGTAGATTGAAAATGGATTTAGGTTTAAGGGATCCAGATTTTTATCTACTGATCATTTGATGATGTGTTGGGTATTTGATAGTGGTATGTTGTGGCGAGGTGTGAGAAGTATGTAGGAAAGTTGTGGGTGAGAAACAGGGTTGAGAGGGGTTATTATTTGAAGTGTAGTTTGGGGAAGTGTGTTCAGTTAGTTGTAGTGGTGATGTAGGTGGGATAACATTGATGGATGGTGGGAGCAATGTTAATGGGTGTGGATTGGGAGGTGATGTGACATTAGATGAGGAAGATGGGGTTGTTTGTAGAAATATGATTGTTCTTTAAAGATAATGTGGCATGATATGAAGATTTTGCTGCTTGCAGGATCAATACACTTGTAGCCTTTCCAAGGAATACATGTTGGGTGGAGTATTGAGTGAGTTTGTGATGGTTTGTTGGAGGGAACCATGGAAAAAATGCACATCCAAGAACTTGAATTTGCTTATAATTAGATGGTTTTTTGTAAAGTAGTTGGTTTGGGAATTGATGGAAGGTGAAGGGTGAAGGCATGCAGTTAATTAGGTACACCGCAGTCAGGACTATATCAGGCCAGAATTGAAGTGGTAGGTTGGATGTTGCAGTGAGTGCTTTGGCAGTTCAAGGGTGTGGCTTTTTTTCTTTTCAGCTAGACGGTTTTGTTCTGGGGTATAAGGAGATGAAAATTGGTGATTGATACTGTGAGTAGCTAGAAGGTGTCGAATTGGTTGTTCTGGTATTTGTTGCCTTCGTAGGACCATAAGCATTTTATAAATGTGTTACATTGTTTCTCTACTTGCTACTTAAATTTAATGAAGTTAAAACTTCATGTTTTTGAAGCATGGGAGTTACCCAAGTATGTTTTGTAGCAGCATCAACAAATATAACATAGAAAGAGAAAACTTGATTTAAAATATGTGGGAAGCTCCCCATACATCTGAATGCATAAGTTCTAAAGGCTCATAAGTATGATTTTGGGGGGGAGGGGGGGGAGAGAAATGTGTCTTATGTTGCTTAGTTATAGTACATGAAGTGCAAAATGAGTTGAGTTTAAACAGACATAGATAAGGGTGTTGTTTAGAAAGAGAAAATGAGGACTTCTTTATGTGGGTGGTCAAGTAGATGATGCCAAAGATCAACAGAGGTATATTTGTAGAGCAAGACTTTCTTGACAATGGGTACAAGATAGAGTTCATTACTACAAGGATCTTGGAGAAGTGTTAGGCATGTGGTCCGATCTTGAATCTGATAGTCAGGAGCATCAAATATAATTATAAAATTATTATTGGATGTGTGTTGTTAGATAGAGATAAGATTATGGGTAATTTGAGGAGTATAAAAGAGTTTTGAGAGGAGAAGCTTATGTAAGTGTTGGGACGAGGCATTTGGCTAGAATTTTGGATGAATACAACATTACCGTTAGCAACTAACATTTGATTCTGACCGTTGTAGGGCGCGGGTTGGTGGAGGGCGTTAACATTGGTGGTAAGATGATTGGAAGCCCTTTTGTTAAGGTACCATTCTTGATTTTGGCTTGAGGAAACTAGGAAAGCTTTATGTTCCACCGGTTTGTTGGGCTGGTAGTTAATGTTCGGACGGTGCCAACAATGATGTGAGATGGGCTTTTTTGCAAAAATAATAATAAAAAAAAATATAGACATGTGCTTGGTGAGGAGGTTTTCTATTGTTTTTGTTGCTAATCAAGTGGATTTCTAGATTGATTGGTGTTTTTTCCATGCCCACAAAAGGATTTTCGACTTCGTGCAAGTTGTGAGTATTAAGCCATATGTAGATCTAGTTGTTGTTGATTAGGGGAATAATCTTTGGAGATGTTTATCTCTTTGCTTTGAAGGAGGGAATATAAATCTTTGTGACATTTTGGCATTAAGGAAGTCTGGATTGTTGTTTTGAATGCTTGATATGCGAAGATAGCCATTTGAGCATGTAGAGTATAATGTTCTTTGTATCAACTGATGAACCAAATACATTTATGATATCCACTGGGACTTTAATTTGTGTTAGGTATTGTGCCATGGTTTGATTGTTCAATGATGCATTGTGTAGGTCATTTTTGAGCTGTATAACCTTTGATCAATTTGTGGATTGTAGGAGATTTTTTAAAGTGACCCACATTTCTTTGCAGCTATCAAGATGTATAACATAGGGCAGTATAGTGTTTGATAACGTGGATAATAGAGTGCATTCCAAATTTTGGTCTACTAGCATCCATGTGTTGAAAGCTCGGTTTGGAGTGGATATGCCAGGAGTATTTGTTATGTTGTGAGGTGGTTTGGTGTGTACCCATTGATGAAGCCTATAAAGCTATTAACTATGATGATCTTCAAAACTTGAGATCTCCGTAATGGGAATTGTCGGTTGAGAGAGGGGTGGTGATGAAATTCTTAATGCGGGAGACGAGAAACTTGGAGGGAGAATTCATTTGTTCTTCAATGCTAAGAGAGACTAGAGCTTCATTGAAATTAGAGGTGAAGGAGTCTTCCATATGTGTGATTAAGCATTTGGCTCTGATACCATGTAAAAAAGTGAAAAACAAAGAGTAGAAAATTGCTTGTCGAGGAAGCTACTGCATTAAGATACAACAGCTACAATGAAAAAGGAGTAAAGGGGAGGTAAGCTAAAGGCCATAATAGTATTTTCTTCACTATTGAATTTTGGGTAAATGCCCTTTTATAAGCCCAAAAGAAACATCTAGGGAAAAGACATAAAGTAAATTAATGAATTGAAATAACAAAAAAGATGTTATTTGGTTTCCTTCTGTGAGATGTTGGAGAGCATTTCTCTACTATCCAGATCTTTTTTTTTTTGAGGTAATGAAAAACATTCCTCTATTAGAGCCGAGCTTGAGCAACTCTCAGCTTAGTTTAAGGGTGATTAAATAATCAAATTCGAGCTAGTTATTGAGCTTGTCTATCGGTTCAAGCCAACTCACAAGCCGAATTGATTCATATAAGAAAAAAATTTTAATTTATGCTATAGTTAAAATAAAATGATAAATATAATGAAAAACTAAAAGATAAATAATATAAAATCATTTGATATAAAATATTAAAATATTATATTTTAAGTATTTTTAATAATTAAAGATAAAAATTACAGATTTAACATATTTTGAGCATATTTTACATTAATTTTTTTTTTTAATTGATCAGATCTTGAGCTAGCGAGCCTAGTCAGGACTCGCTTGAGCTTCGACTTGTTAGTTCATTAAATTTAGCTCTTGAGCCATTTATCGAGATGAGCCCCAACCACTCATGAGCCAACTTGGTTTACCTACACCTTAAAAATAATGATAAAAAAGTTAGTTACTAATATGAAATAAGCATTAAAATGTCAATAAATAGAAACAAGATGCTGAAAAGGCAAATATATTTTCTTTAAGATATTGTTTAATTATTAAAAAAAATTTATTTTTTTGGCTTGATAGTTATTTTTTTTAATATTAATATATTTCACCAAAAATGCCCTTGTTGACAGATTGGTTGTTGCATTTCCAAGTGAAGGAAGATTGAGGCTTTGTTTGGGACAACTGAAGCATCTCAACATTTTAATTGGATAGCTGTTTAATTTGTTGTAGTTAGAAGATTGAAGATTGAGGCTTTCTTGTAGTTTTGTGAAAACAACGGTGGGGTAGCTGTTTCTGGAAAAATGATCATTGTCCCTGTGTTGTATGTATGTATATAACTGAAGATAAAATATTTTTTTTATATTAAAAAAAATATTTTCTAAAGCAATAAATTAACATTAATTAAAAATTAATTATTTTTATTAATTTACAAAAAATTATATGTTTAACAAATAATTTAAAATTTAAAAATATGTTTATAAAATAACTAATTAATCATTAAATAATAGTATATAATTTTATTTAATTATGATTTACTTGAAAATAAATGAATTAATTGTTAATTATTAATAAATTAAATCAATAAAATTAAATTGAATGTGATTGCGTATCTAACACCTAAACTTTTTTTTTACATTTATACTGCTAAAATTAAATCGAATGTGTTTGCATATCTAACACCAAATATATGCCCTCATACAAAAAACTCCATGGAAATTATCCTTCAACCCCTCTAACGATTTCAAGGCTTATCCTATTCAGCAAGTTCGGTGCAGTAATTGCAGCACCCCATCATCTATTCTATTCAGTAATGTTGGTGCAGCAATACATGTAATAAATATTACAACTGAAAGATTAGAATTAAGAAAAAAAAAGTCAGCTTTATGGTTGTTCGTCAACAACATTTCTATCAAGAGCAAATCTAATATTAAAAAAGTATTATCACCTAATTTGTTGACTTCCACATTTTATCTCTTATAGCACTTAATTCTATGGAATAAAAAAAAGCAATAGATAACCCAGCCATGCTTGTAGCATGTTTTTCTATTCTACCATATCCTTTGCATTTTAGAAACAATTAACTCGTAAACTAACATTCTAAATCACCACGTCACAAAACACAAACTCAAAACAAATCCATTACAACCATAAAAAGAAATACTTTGACTTTCATTTTCACCACATACATGCCCTCGTACAGTAAGCTCCAGGGAAATTATCTTTTCAAAAAAAGCATTTGATGGCTAGTTTGAACAGAAAAGCTCTACAGAAGCACTCGTAACAGGGAAATAATTTTGTTTGGCACTCGAAACAAGAAAATAATTTTGTTTGGCAAATGTCCTGAGATATGATCATTTACATCAACAACATATATAATGCGGTGTTCATCAGCTACAGCTAATAGATAAGAATGAGCCACCATTAATCTTTTCAAAATTCTCAAGCTTTCACTTTTCACACTATTTGCTTCTGGTGCTTCCAGCTGGTTTAACCTTGCTTGAATATTTCCATTAACCCTGCAGCTTCCAACAACATCAAAACTTGCAATGGGGTTACCAGTATTAGCACACCAAATGCAGGTTAAACCTGAAGTGCTAAGACAAACAAGTAAGCTTTTCAAAATTTATACAATGGGGCATTTACATACCACACAAATCTGATGCAAATGTCAAATTTCAGGCTATATATTTTTAAATTTCTTAAAAATGGAAGAACAGGCATGCCTGCTTTGTAAATAGTGAACTTCTTTCGGCATGTTAGTCCTCCATTTATCATTAATCTGCTTCTCATTCTTTAGTACTATTAGAATACCAGAAAAATATCAATTCTTAGAAAAAATTCACGGTTTTGTGAACCAAGCAAAATTATCAAACTTTCTCATACAGGACGATAAAATAACTTTCTCAAACTTATTCTTAGTTTATGTGAGAGTCATTCATTCAAACGTTGTTTAGGAATAGTTTCCATTGAGCCTTCTTGCAACTCACTTGGTTTCCAGTTGCTCCTAAAATAACCTCTGCAGATGAACAAAGGTGTTTAACTACTAAGGCAACATAGCAGTTGTTTAATTTTATATATTATTATTACTTGGTTTCCAGTTGCTATGTTAGAATTCCTGAGACAACATAGCAATTGTTTAATTTTATATATTATTATTATTTTTTTATTTTATTCCTGCTCTAAGGAAATCAACCAAATCAAGAAAGTAGCATCCACCAGAAAGCAGAGCGCTGGAAACGCAGACACTTGTGGTATGCTTCTAGACATCATTATTTTGAGACATCAAAATTTCCACCAAAACCTACTGTTCAAAATAAGAATGGCATCTACTTATGATCTCAATCAAAGTACATTAAATCAAATTTTGAGATAACAAACTTAACAAGTTAAGCTCAAGAAATCGATGAGATTGGAAGAACATAATAAAAACAAACACCATCCCTCTTTCTTATTATCTACAATATGATGACCATAAAATCCAACAAGACCAAATTACTCCGTATATCTATCGACCTATCTATTGATCGATTGATATAATCTCGTATTTCATTACGACAATAACTGCACAAACAACAATCATTCTCTAATTTGATTCTCCCCAAATATCTCCACCACCTCTTATTTATTAATGAAATGATATGATTTTCTTTTGCTTTATAGATAATTTACAATTAAAAACTTGAATTCGAATTTCATTATTTTTAATAGCAACAAAAAATTAGTGAGACATTCTATAAATGTTTTTATAAGATGTTTATCAGTAAGGCACAAGTTCTTATAAAATACTTCATCACAAACTCCCTCTAGCTGTCCCAGATTCAGATCTCAATTTCATAAAACACTGACCTCTGATATCAACTGTTTTATCTTCTTGAACACAGCTAAAGCATCGAAAAAATTATTAGGGGGCATTTACATACATAACACACAATTGGTATGTATAATGCACTAACTATCAATAAAACAACTAAAACCATGAAAAATTTCCATAAATTTTTCTGTAGCTTCTCTCTTGAATTAGCTGTTGTAATCTATTTTCTTTGCGGGGCAGCATAATCAAATCAGCCAAGCAAACTATCAGATGCAGAACAACAATATAACGTGTATTCAAATCACTCAATGTGAATACCAATAAACCTAAACTAACAAACTAAATTGCAGCTGGAACCTTCTGAAACAAAACATTGCAGACAAATCTGGAGAAAGGGAAATTCAGTAAACTGCAACAATGCAGAAAGCAAAATAAGAATCGCATCATCCGATCATGAAACTACCAAAAACATACCTTCATCTTAGAACTCTTTGCCTGCAGCCGCTTCAAATTTTTTTCCTTCTCCTGTTTTTCTCCTAATATAGTCCAAAATCACAGAGCATGATTCAAACGTAAAGTTACTTTCTTTTTAAAAGAAGAAGAAGAATAAGAAGAATGCAATTAAACATCGTTTTACTTTGGAGAAGAAGGAGCAAGAGCGTGGGAGACAGAGAAGATAACAACGGAGTTGACTGGAGAGCCGAAGTGAGAGAGAGGGAAGGGGTGAACGGTACCTGTGAGCGACGATGGGGAAAGGAAATCATCGGATATAATGAAAGTGATTGGACGACCCTTCGCCCACCAGCAGTACCATTAACTTCCTCCTACTTCCCGGCGGGGCGCGGGGAAGAACGCGGGAGAACTAAAGAAGGAGAAATTAGGGGTACGAGAGTATAAAAGCGGAGCGGTAACGCTGGGTCTCGCCCGCGGTCGGCGTTTCTCCCGGATTCGTGGGAGTGGCTAGCAAAAATCCTCGACAAACAGTGCCAATCCGCGGCCTCCCGCCGCACCGCGCAGAGGAAGCAGCGCCAAACAGAGAGGTCAAGTTGGTTTCATTAATATGATTTATGGACATGACATGCCTACTGGTTTTGACCGAGGTAGTTAATACAAATCGGGACCTTCCAATAGGGGTGTCGGAAATTGGTTCCATACACTAACTCAATTTGTTCAACTTAAAAAATCATATTTTAGCTGAACAAAATAATTTTGGGATTAAGTTCAATTAAGTACCCAAACCATTAAATTTTTTGGAATGGTTCAAGTTGGTTTGTCAATCTAAATTAACCCACCAACCAAAACGGACTCAAACCAAACTATCGACTCGAGTTTGCCTGAAATCAACCTAAATAAAAGTTATGCCTTTATTAAATGAGATACATGAGTAAGTTTTAGGTTGACGTGTTGAAGGTGGAGTGGGTTCAGGTTGAATTTTCTAGCCGATTAATATTCCAGTTTGGCTTGGATCAAGCACTTTCAAGTCAAGTCAATTTCCATTTAGACCCGATCTCAACACGTGAACCAATTTTGATTACATCTACTATCCAATTTATTAGCCGGTGGAATTCAACTTTATATTAAATCACTATAGGAATTTAGTTTGTTACAAATTGTCAAATACCATCGGTAATAACGAATAAACCGTAGGTAATATATTTACCGACAGTTTAACTACAACAAAGTTGACGTAGCAAAAATGCTTGTCAGTAATTAAATTATAGATGGATCTAACAACGGTTTAAATTATCTGATAGTTAACTGATGTACCATAATTTTTGCTATAGATTCAAAAACATGTCATGTTTAATCATAACATGACCATTAATTATATAACTAACGAAAATGTCCGTAAGAAAAATGTTGCAGTTCTGTCAGTAAGCTGTTGCTAGAGTGTCGGTTAACTGTGGGAATTTACCGACAGCTCTGTCCATAGCAAAAGTGCAACAACTTTGCTAAGATGTCGTTTGTTTAATGGACCATCAGAAAACCGTTGTTGGTCCGATAAACATCATAAAACTGTCGATAAGCCATCAAAAACCTGTATTAAAAAAGAAAAATATAAAACCCTCTTTTAACCTTACAATCAACATACCTGCAATCATAACAGGTCAATCAAAACATAGCACAACACAGTAACAAAACTAATTAACGCATAAATCATATATATAAATAAAGAAAAAAATTGAATTAAAACAATGAAATGTAAAATTTCACAATAAAATTAATGTTCGCTAACATCAAATAATTCTATACACAACTAAACAAGAAAATAACCACCTACTCATCCTCCTCATCATCCAGTGTCATCTCTTCATCATCATCATCATCCCCACTCTCATCCTGCACTGACTTTTTTCGCTATTTACATTTCTGAACGCTGCACTGTTTTGATCTCTGTCCTCATCTCTGATCTCAAGGCGGCTACTGGGGTAGCAACCTCAACAACAACTTGGCAACGCATCTCCTTCTCTTGTGAAGTGGGAGTGGATGCACTAGATTTACTAGAGGTCGGGCAAGCATCATAAGCCGGTGATATGTAGAAAAGACCACATAAATTCCTTTATGTTTTTGCACAAATTTATGGATGAAATGTACTTTAATGAAAGATATTTTTTTCAGGTATAATGGATAATAAAAGTGGAATAAAGTGAAAGAGACGTGGAGACTTGGAGCAAAGTAGCTCACAAGAGACTGGGGCCTAGGAGCTAGATCCTTGGACTCCTGGGCGCCAGTCTTGCTCTAGCAACCTGGGAGACTGTTGTCTAAGTGTTGGCCATTGTGCACCAAGGCGTTGCCTTACTGGTCCCTAGTTGTGAGATCCAGGGTGTCTAAGCACCCATGTTGTTCCACACCAACAGAGAGATTGGTGCCTAGGTGCCAGCGTCTTGTCGTCTAAGCGCAAGAAACTACCCAAGGCAGTTTTGAGCAGTTCAAGCACACAACCTAAGGGGTTACTTAGATGGATGAAGGGCTTTATTATGATATGTTTTAAAGTCTATAGAGGATTCTTTAGGAGGAGAAGAAGGAGGCTTGTTAGTGGTTTGTTGTAGGATTGAGTAAGTGAGTTTATGTGAGGTAATTGGAGATCACTTGAGTTATATTGTGAGGAGAGTATTCAGGAGAGTAGCAAGGAGTTTATAGGTCTTTGATGGAGCATTTTTTGAGCTTTGTAAAGATGAGAAAAATAAGTGTTGTGGTTTCTACTGATTGTATTTCATTGTGTACAAATATTTAGTGGATTCTCTTGATTTCAATGAAGCTTTGTGGTATGTTCTTCATGCTTTATGAGTGATTTTCTTTACATTTCCCTGTGATGCTTGTGTAGGATGTGTACAAGTACAAAGTGTTTCTAAAATTGATTCATAAATAATTAATGTGATGAGTAACCTTCAAAATTTCCTTTACTTTTCATTATGGCCAAGTGAATTGTTGAAATGTGTTATGATCCATAATGATTCAGAAGAGCTATGGTGGAATCAATCAGGTTAGTCACATTAAATTATAGGGTATGGTGCAAGTACTTTGTAGATAGATGCAGATGTTAGAAAATAGTATTTTATGGGTTCAAGTTGGGATTTAAGGAATTAAAACCAATTTAACCAAACTTCTTTATAGACTCGGGAGAGGGCAAAGAAGAGAGTTGCTCTTATTTTTCACAAGCAACATTCACAATTAACACTTTAAATTTTTTATGCTCCACTCAAGTCATTACAATAGAGGTTAACTTTATAACTTGATATTTACCAATTCAAATAGGATAAGTAGGATTTATATAAGATTTAGCATTTAAAATAGTTTGCAATTTAGTAGGAGTAGTTGGTAGTTACTTTAATTAATTTCAATTCCAGGCTAAGAACAAAAACTATTAAGCTAGAACTTCTCTTATTTCTAATTTTATTGTTCTCTGTTTAATCTATATTTTGGACTAAAAATTTTAATATAAATGATACGATGTGTATATTGTGTTAGGCCCCAGAGTGAAAGTGCACCTGGAAATAGGGTATCAAATTTTAGGCGTCGTTGTCGGGGATTGATAGTATAGTTAACTTGGGGGAGAATTTTAGCTGAACCAACTATACCTAAACTTTTAAATATGCAGTGTTAATTTTTTTTTTATTGTATGTTTGTTTGAAAACAAAAAAGTTTGACAAGATTTTTGTGTGAAACCTACTAGTTGAGTTTTTAGTCTGTGAATGCGTAGTTTAGAACCTACAAGACTTGAAATCTATGATTCAAAATTAGAGTGAACTATTCAGAAAATTAGAAAATAAAATATACTTCATGAAGCTGTAGAAGAAATGGCAAAAAATAAACCAAAAAATTTAAATACCCATGAATCAATTAAATGAACAACATATTGTGCATAAACCATTAAATGATTACGTCAGTCCTACGACTGATGAAATTCAATTATGTATTCAAACCCTTGCCATAGAAGCTAACAAATTTGAACTTAAGCTTGTTATTATCCAAATGGTGCAGAGCAACTAATTTGGGGGAACCACGTTTGAAGATCTTAACTTTGCAGGTTTTTTAAAACTTTGCGCTACATTTTGCTATAAGGACATGTCCAATGAAGCTGTTAGGTAGGCATTTTCCTTTTTTCTTAAAGTACAAGGCCAAAATGTTGTTAAATTCACTAACGCCTGGATCAATTAGAACATGAGGTGACTTAGCCCAAAAATTCCTAGCTAAGTATTTCTCACCTTCAAAAACGACTAGACTTAGAAATGATATTACTTCATTTTGCTAGCATGAAGATGAGTATATTTATGAGGCTTCAGAATAATTTAAGGAGCTTCTAAGAAAGTGCCCACATCATGCACTAAGAAATTAACTGATTATTTAGACTTTTTATAATGGTTTAATAGGATCCCTTAGATTGATGCTGCCACTGATAGTTTGATAATGTCAAAGCCATTTAATGAGGCATATTTTCTGATTAAGAAGATTACCACTAACAAATTCCAGTGGCCTTCTAAGAGAGTAACCCATAGGAAGGTAGCTAATGCACAAGATACTGATCTACTTTCAATTTTAACTTCTCAAGTAGCTATCAGATCTAGGAGGCTAAACCAATTTTGACAGTACCAACCTTAACAAGCTCCCATAATTGAGGAATACTCATTTAGAAAATTGATTGATGTTAATACTTCATTATTCAAGACTTCAAATGTGATTAATAAAAAACCTAATAACTCTTCTTCTAATTTCAGTAACCTAGGTTGAAAGATCCATTCTAACTTTAACTGGAACAACAATTCTAATGGGAAAAACCAACAATGGGGAAATAATCAAGAAAATCCTTTAGCAAATTGGAACAACTAGGGTAGTACCAACTAAAATCCTTCTAATACTCCATGATTTAACTCTAACTGAAAGTTGTACTGCAGATGGGGAATCGACATCAAAGTCCAGATGCAACAATTAGGAACATAGAAAATCAATTAGGACAAAGTGCTAACTCACTTAGCAATCAACCACAATGTAGCAATATTGAGATTAACCTTACGGAGAAGATAATAAGCATGTCAATTAAGGAGTTGAAGAGAATTGGAGGATGTGGTTCAAAAAGATCTTGAAATTGAAAAAGAGACTATTGAACCTGAAAGACCTTTGAATGATATTTCCAAAGAGATAGAAAAACTAGTCTCACCAATTAAGATTAACTTAGAAAGACCACAACCAACATTTTCTCAAAAACTCAAAAAACAAAAGTTGGATCAGTAATATTCAAGGTTTTTGAAGTATTTAACAAGCTAACAATTAGCATTCCTTTTACTGAGGCATTAGAACAAATGACCATCTATGTAAAGTTCATGAAGTAGATTCTTAATAATAAGAGAAAGTTTGGAGATTATGATACTGTGGTACTTATTGAGGAGTTTAGTGCTATGAAACTAAAGAATCTTCCTTAGAAGCTTAAGGATCCCAGTAGCATTATTATCTCTTATGAAATTGGAGAGAGATTTTATAACAAAGTATTATATGATCATGGAGCAAGTATAAATCTTATGTCATTGTCTATTTTGAGAAGGTTGGGATTAGGCGAGGTGTCTCCTATAACTGTGACTTTTCAACTAGCTGATCGATCAGTCACTTATCCAAGAGGGACTATAGAAGATATTCTCGTAAAGGTGGACAAATTTATTATCCCTAATAAAGTCATCATTTGAGATATGGAGAAAGATAAAGAAAATCCTATAATATTAGGTGGACCTTTCCTATTCACTGGATGAGCTATGATTAATGTGCAAAAAGGTGAATTAATTCTGAGGGTAAATGATCAGGAGGTTACATTTATTGCATTAAAATATATGAAGTATCCTTTTGGAAAAAATGAAGATGCATGATGGATTTAATTGATTATTTTTGTAGTAAACATTTTCAAGAGAGTTGTGAAAGCAAAATAATAGAGTCAAAATTAAATGAGGGGGGCTTTATAGACTCTGTAGATGAATCTGATCTACTGGTAAAAGAGATTAAAAAATTGTTTGGAATAGGTTTGAGATTCTAGTTACAATAGAGAATAATAAACCTCTTATTCCTTCTACCGAGGAACCCAAAAAAAACTACCTATAAGTTTCATATTCTTGAGATGAAGGTGCTTCCTTTGATTGAGATGAGGGTGCTTCCCAAAAAATCTAAAGTATGCTTATTTAGGAAAGTCATATACATTACAAGTTATCATATCATTAGATTTAACTCATTTGCAAGATGGGAAATTCAGAGATATTCTTTGAAATTATAGGAAAGCTTTCAAAAAATCCTTAGCAGATATAAAGGGAATTATTCCTTCTATATGTATGCATAAGATTCTGATGGAAGAATCATAAATCGTGGGCAGATCCTCAAAAGAGATTAAACCATATTATGAAAGAAGTTCTAAAAAAAGAAAATATTGACTTGGCTTGATGCAGGTATTATCTATCCTATATTAGATAGTGTCTGGGTTAGCCCTATACACCGTGTACCTAAGAATGGGGGAGTAACAGTTCTAGCACATGAGCAAAATGGATTAATTCCTACTTGACATGTTACTAGGTGGCTTATATGTATCAACTATAGAAAATTAATTTCTACCACAAGAAAAGATCATTTTCTTTTACCCTTTCAGGATTAAATGTTGGATAGGCTAGTGATAGGGACTTTTTATATACCCAAAAATACAAGAATTTGACACCACTATTAGAAGATTTAAACCCTATACAATGACGCCAAAAACTTGATGCAACTTTTAATATGCAATAATTTATGAAACTAGATTTATATATTTATAATGATATTGTAAAGTCACAATTTCAAATGCAAGTATACGTATTGCTCAAGTAATACAGGGCTCTGGTGGAGTCCCGTTTATCAATCCCACAGGGAAGCGAGGTAAGAGGCCCTTAGTCAAATCCTTGTCTACTATGATTAGTTCTTAGTTTGGAATGTCGATGAAAATAATGTTTAATCTAGCAATTACTCCTAATTTCAAGTGTTAAATGTAAAGATAGTAACTATAACTATATGTAAATATTAATTCTAAAGATAACCCTTTTTGGATGAATTGGTTTGAAGAATTTTGAGATATTAAAAACTACTATTCTTATGTAATGAATTGTATAATGTAAAGGAATGAGATGCATTAAATATTGTATGTGCC
>NEWO01000711.1:206160-229041 GCA_003013225.1 Phalaenopsis aphrodite
CTCTAGTGGAGTCCCGTTTATCGATCCCACTGGGAAGCGAGGTAAGAGGTCCTTAGTTAAATCCTAGTCCACTATAATTTGTTCTTAGTTTGGAATGTCGACTAAAATGAAGTTTTATCTAGCAACTACTCCTAATTTGCAAGTGTTAAATGTAAAGATAGTAACTATAACTAAATGCAAATATTAATTCTAAAGATAACCCTTTTTGGATGAATTGGTTTGGAGAATTTTGAGAAATTAAAAACAATTATTCTTATGCAATGAATTAGATAATATAAAGGAATGAGATGCATTAAATATTGTATGTGCCAAATAGGAGCAATCCTATTCTTTACCCTTTGGTCCAGGCATAAAGAACATTGACTAATCCTATGCTTGTTTACTGAATTTGTGGCTAGGCTGGGAGGATACCAGCTCTAACTTCAGAGCTCCCACATTCCCCTCACCTGAGGGCTAACATCTCCGCTTCAGTATTCAAACAATAAGACCAAATTGAGGATTTTAGTCTGTCACCCTAAAATCTTCAATTCTACGCCCATCAAACTATATTTCCCTATTTATTTGCATTCAACTCCCATGAACTTAACCATTCATGGAATCTGAATGTGGTTCTACTTTATTGAGAATTACATAGACCTCTCGGGTCTTAATGCAATTATAACAAATTTTAACACTACAACAGGCCTTTATTGTAATGTAAATAAAGTGCAAGTAAAAACCATCACATTGATAATTAAATTCGCCTCTAACATGCATCACAAAATCCTCAACATGAATTCTACTCATTACAAAAGAAAATTAAAATGAAAACAACGGTATAATATTCTCATACCATTATTTTCAAATAAGAAGAGAGAGTAAGGGAAGCCCATCACAAAGTGCAAAGAAAACACAACGGAAACTTCATTTAATCAAAGCAAATCCACTAGATAAGTGTTTACAAAAATCAAAAGATAATGAAGAACACCATACTTAGCTTTTCCCTTTGAATGAAAGATGAAAATCCCTCCTACAAAATCTCCCGCCAATCCATGAAATTCTAGAACATCTCCTTTCAAATTCTTTCAAAATCTCCTCTCCATTCTCTCCAAAAGGGTAGAAATATACATTTCTATTCCTATTATAAAATCTCTAAACTTTATCCACACTTTTTATAACATTCCTCTCACACAAATCCCCCTTTTACTAACCTAAATTTGTTCTTTGAAAGTTTAGGGATGAAGTTTGAAGAGTTTCTACAAGAATTCTTTCAAAAAACGTCCAAATACAATGAATTTTGTCCCATAACAGCCAAAAGTCGGTTCATAGTCATCCCGGGCGCCGTCAGCGTGTTCGAGGGCACTGTCAGTGAGCTTTTCTATCATTTTTCAGTCTTCTCAGGTAATTCTCACAGTCAGTTCCATTTTTGTGCCATCAACGCCGTTTTGGCGCCGTCGGCGAGCACACTACGCCGCTCCACCATTTCGCTCCGTTTTAGCTCTGTTTCGCCCATTTCAGTTGCATTGTGTTCCTAACAGATAGCCCTACAAAATAAGCATGAAAATAACCTTCCTTTAAAGTGTAATCTCATTCAAAAATATACAAGAAGTGTAAAAGAGATTAAGCATCGAAAGACTTATCGAGAGGTGACAGGGCAACATTTCATTTCTTGCTCGATTTTGCTCCAAACTGCACCATTTTTGTTTCTTTTTCTCCAAAAGTCCATAATTCATTATACCTACAACAAAACATCAAAAATACCCTTCTTTAAAGTGCAATATCATCAAAATCAGTGTAAAATAGGTATGAAAATCTCAACATATTTTCCTTTGGTCAGCTAGCTATCATCCATATTTTTTTTCTTTTTAGATGGATATTTTGGGAAACATTAGACACCTATTACTCTTGAGGATCAGGAAAATACAACATTCATAAGTCTGTTTGGGACTTTTGCTTTTTGAAAAAGGCCATTTGGATTTTGTAACACACCTGCTACGTTTCAGTGATGCATGATGTCAATTTTTTGTGATTTAAATGAGAAAGGAATATAAGTTTTCATAGGGGATTTTTTACCGTTCATCCCTTCATTTGACTCTTTCTTAGATCATTTAGTGAAGGCTCTGAAACACTGTGAAAAGATTGTTTTCAATTCATGTTTTCTGAAGGAATTGTGTTAGGTCATAAAGTTTTTGAAAGAGGTGTGGAAGTGGACCCAACAAAGATCAAATTTATAGAAAAAATTCCCCTACTACTACTATGAGACAAGGTTTTTAGGTCATGCTGGATTTTATAGGTGATATATTGAAGATTTTTCTAAAATCACTAAACCTCTATGCCATCTTTTAGAAAAAGACATTAAATTTAATTTTGACCATGAATTCTTATATGCCTTTAATATGTTGACAGAAAAGTTAGTCATTGTTCTTATAATTGTTTCACTTAATTGGGGGAGACCATTTGAGTTAATGTACGATGCTAGTAACTACGTTATTAAGGCAATTTTTGGACAACATCATGATAAGATTTTTAGAGCTATATACTATGTCAGTAACACCTTTAAAAAGCTCAAATTGATTATATCACTAATGAGAGGATCTTTTGGCTATAGTATATGCTTTTGATAAATTTAAGCCTAATTTTATTATAACCAAATGTACTATTAATAAAGACCATTATGGAATTAGATATCTTATTTCAAAAAAAGATGTCAAACCAAGGTTGATAATATGGGTCCTTTTGACGAAAGAATTTAATATAAAATTTGTAAATATGATGGGTACTGAGAAACAAATAACAAACCATTTATCGAGACCAGATCAAGGAAATTTATGTGTTTATGAAGATGAAATAAATGAGAATTTTCTTGATGAGATATTGTTTGTTATTACTGAATGACACATTTTGTAGTATGTTGACAAAGTAAATTATATAGTTGGTGATATTATGCCCTATGGTTTGAAATACCATCAATAGAAGAAATTCATGCTTCACCATCAATGGAAGAAATTCATCCATGAAGCCAAATATTACTTCAGAAACAACCTATCTTGTATAAGGAACGCAAGGATCAAGTGATTAGGAGATGTATACTGATACACCTAAATATAGTATTTTATACACATTATTATACCTATTTTTGAGATATTATGCTTTAATGAAAGTTATTTGTATGCTTTTATTTCAGGTATAATCAAATGGATGAAAAATGCTAAAAGGAGTGAAAAAGGGTCAAATTTGGAGCAAAAATGAAGAAAGATGCAAAAATGAACTGGGGCGCCTAAGCACCCAACATTGGTGCCTAAGCGCCAGGTACCCCGTGCTTAAGCGCTAGAAGTAGTTATGAGATGACTTATTTAATTTGAACAGATTTTTGAAGAGGTGTTTGAAGCAACCCATAGTAAAAACATGGGAAATAGGCCATGGACATGAAAATTCATTCAATTGGTTTTTCAGGAGGCAACTTCTAGAAGATTCATTGAATGGAGACACCTTTTTAAAGAGACACCAAGCTACCCCTTGGATTTTTTTAAGAAAAGACTTAGATTTTCCAAGAGAGGAGGCCATCCACCCATCAAATTTCTAGCCGCCGCCGCCCATCACCGTCATCGTCGCCGCCGCCAGCCACTTTACTTTTTATTTTGAGTGTTAGTTTGTATTGTAAGTGAAGGAAGAGAATTCAAAGGAATTTCAAGACATTTGGTGGAGAGGATTTGAGATACTTGTTTATCTTTTTTATTACACTTGGTTTTAATTTAGATTTCTTGCTTGTGTGCATGATTTCAACTTTTAGACTCATGTATGGTTGTGTTTTCTCTGTGGATTCTGAGTAGTTTTCTTTATCTTTTTCCTTAAAATGATAAGTGATTATGTGTTAAAAGGAAGTTGTGTGAAGTTTAGGCTTTATTGTTAGAAGAAGTTGTGATGATTTAAAATCTTGCACTTCATTTACTTCTTGATTTGACCAATTAATATGTTGATACCTATTGTGAGAATATGTAACATCTAAGATGGTATTGTTTCAGTCAACAATATGTTAGAATCACATATTAATTTCATGGATGAGAATGTAGTTCTTGGGGTTGAGTGTAAATAAATAAGAAAATAAATTTTTTAAGGGATTAGAATTAGAGGACTTTAGAGTGATAGACTAAAGCCCCTAATTTGATTTATAGTTTTAGGTTTTGATGTGAGAAGTTAGCCTCCAGGTGGAGGGAGAAGAGGTAATTCTATAGTGAGAGCTGATATCTTCCCTGCCTAGCCGATATTCAAGACTATTCAAACTATAGATTAGCCAATGTTCTTTATAGCATCTCTTGTAAGGTAAATAATATTATTGCTCATATTTGGCACAACACATTTAGAATACTTCAATAATAGAATTTCTCTACTTACTACTGATTCATGATAAGGAAAAATATATTTTATTTATATCACCTTCATCTTGTAAATATTTAGTTAAGTTAATTAGTTGCTTACTTTATTTTCATAAACCAGAAGAATTACAAAAAGAATCAAATTTGCATTCCTATTTTAGCACCTTAAGTTTAAATAAGAATATTTTACTAGGTAGATTTTTGTCATCTAAAATTTCTAAATTCCTAAAAAGCATGTAGCAATTTTCCCCGTGGGTTCGATATTCGGGATTTAATCAGAAAGACTTATATTACTTAATAGTGGTAGGTATACTTGCGTAGTATCCCATATTTAAAATTATAATTGTATTCTTCTTTGCTTCTTAGTTGAAAAATTACCTAGCATTTGCTTGGGATCAAGTTTTTGGATTTGTTACAAATTAAGAATAATTATTAAGGAAATTAAGAATATAATCACATACATCATATTTTACATCTATATAGAAAGCCAAGATCAAGTTTTTGGCATCGGTGCCAGAGAAAATACAGAAAATATGAAAAAATTAAAAATAAATTCAAAAGAAATTTTTAAAAAGCAAAAATTCTATTTTTGCAAAGTCTTATTTGAACTTTAAGATTTATTTTAGGAATATTGTAGTGTCATTTTTATATAAAGTTCTTGTTTGTATGTTTTTATTTTTATTTTTATTTATTTTATTTTATGTGTTTTATAGTAATGTATGCGTAGTTCAGGTTCCACAGGACTTGTACCTTACAACTCTAAATTAGAAAGTACTATTAGAAAAATAAAAAAATTAAAAATTACTGAATGATTTCAAGAAATGATAAATTAAAATAATCAAAATGTTGAAGAGTTTAGACCTTTAAGTGATTATACAAACCCTACAGTGGATGAACTTCATTGTAATATTAAAAAATTTGCAATAGTGGCTAATTCATTTGTGCTTAAACCAGCTATTATCCAAATGGAATTAAATAATAAGTTTGGGGGATCAACAAATGAAGATCCAAATTTACTTCTTACCAGATTTCTATAGTTGTGTGCTACATTTAAATATGATGGTGTATTAGATGATGTTATAAGACTTAGATTATTTCCTTTCTCACTGAGGGATAAGGCTAAGATATGGTTATATTCATTATTATTTTGATCTATTAGAACTTAGAGTGATTTAGTGCAGAAATTCCTTGCTAAATATTTTTCACCATAAAAAACTGAAATACTTAGAAATGATATTACATCTTCTTTTCAGTTTGAAGGGGAATTTATTTAGGAAGCATGAGAACAATTTAAAGAACTTTTAAGAAAGTGTCCACACCATGCTATACCAAATTGGTAAAAAATTTAAACTCTTTATAATGGATTAGAGGGATCTCTTAGATCTATTATCGATGCCGCTGCTGGTGGTTCATTGATGTGAAAACCATTTCATGACGCTTATGCTTTAATTGAAGAAATGTCTACAAATAATTTTCATTGGCCTTCTAAAAGGGAAAATCTTAAAAAAGTAGCCAATATTCATGAAACTTATGCTTTTGCCATGCTAGGAAATCAAGTTGCAGCAACTTAAAGGAAGTTGGACCAATTTGGAATGAATTTTTCTCAACCAGTTGTCATGATAAAAGAGAATTCATTAGGCCAAATGATAGATTTTCAAGCATCATTTGAGACTTTGAAAACCATAAATAATAAGTAGAATATTCAAACCATTATAACCCAGGTTAGAAGTACCATTCCAACTTTAACTGGAACAATACTTAGAGTGGTAATAATCAGCAATGGGGGAAACAATCAAGTAAACCCATTAAGAAACTGGAACAACCAAGGGGATAATGATTATAGACCTATTTATCCTCCAAGTTTTAACAGTAATCCACAATTTAAAGAGAAGAAGTTGTTTATAGAAGAAGTGGTGTTATAAATGGAAATTAGTTACAAAGTCAAGGAGCTACTATTAGAAATATGGAGAATCAATTAGGACAAATAAAAAATTCATTAAGTAATAGATCCCAAGGAACACTTCCTAGTAATACATAAATATATCTGAAAAACCAGAATAAAGAGTAAGTAAAAGCCGTTCAACTCAGAAATGGAAGAGAATTGGAATGTACAGTTTAAAACGAGGCTGAAATAGAGAGAGAAGAGATTGAAGAACCAAAAGAGGACACTCCGAAAGGTTTTCAGAGACCTATTCTCCACTTAAAGTTGATTTGGAAAAACAACCACCTCCATTTTCTCAGAGGCTTCGACAACAAAAGTTGCCTAAGCAATTTTCAAAATTTATGGAAATTTTTAGGAAGCTTACAATTCATATTCCATTTGTTGAAGCTCTAGAACAAATGCCAAGCTATCTGAAGTCTATGAAAGAAATTCTTAACATACAAAGGAAGTTTGAAGATAATGAGACCATGGCACTTTGTGAGGTGTGTAGTGCTATAATTTAGAAAATGCTTCATCAAAGCTTAAAGATCCTGGTAGCTTTACAATTCCATGTGTAATAGGAGACAAATTTTATGGAAAAGCATTATCTAATATGGGAGCAAGCATCAAACTTATGCTATTATCAATATTTAAAAGATTGGGACTAGGAGAATTATCCCTTACTACTATAACTCTGCAGTTAGCAGATCAATCAATAACTTATCCTAAAGGAGTTATAGAAGATGTCCTAGTGAAAGTGGATCAATTTATCTTTCCTGTTGATTTTATTGTGCAAGAATACCTATCATTTTGGGGAAACCTTTCCTAGCCACATGAAGAGCAATAATAGATGTACAAAAAGGAGAATTAACTATGTGTGTCAATGATTAAACAGTTTCATTTAATATTTCCAAATCAATGAAATACCCTACAAAAAGTAAAGATGATGAATGCTATAAAATGGATGTTACAAGATACTTAAGTGAATGCCATTTCAAAATAACTTATGAAGAGAAATCTAAGATGAAAGATATGAAACATGAGAAAGAAGAGGAATTGGATCAATATGAAAATTTATATAAGAAAGATTCAAGTTATATTCGGGAAAGTATTGAAGTTTTGGACACAACAAAAACAAATACATCTTTTTGCTAATCAATTAAAAAACCTATTGAGCTTGAGTTGAAATTGCTTCCTGAACATTTGAAGTATGCCTTTCTAGGTGATTCATCTACATTACCTGTTATAATTTCCTCAAAATTAACTATAGAAGAAGAAGAGAGTTTGATGAACACTTTAAATATTTATAAGAAAGCCTTTAGATGGATATATGCTAATATAAAAGGAATCATTCCTTTAATTTGTATGTATAGAATTTATATGGAAGAGAACTACAAACCCAGGACTGATCCTTAAAAGAGATTGAATCCTATTGTGAAAGAAGTTGTTAAGAAGGAAATTCTAAAGTGGTTAGATGCTAAAATTATCTACCATATTTCAGATAGTGCATGAGTTAGTCCAATTTACTTCATTCCTAAGAAAAGAGGAGTGACTATGACTTTGAATAAATATAATGAGTTAACAACAATAAGATAAGTCACAGGATAGCAATAATGCATTGATTATAGAAAATAAAATCTCGGCATTAGGAAAGATCATTTTCCACTACCCTTTCTAGATCAAATACTGGATAGACTAGCTGGGCATAAATACTTTTATTTTCTGGATGGATATAGAGGTTATCGTCAAATAGAAATAGCTCCTGAGGATCAAGAGAAAATAACTTTTACCAATCCTTATGGTATATTTGCTTTTAGAAGAATGTCATTTGATTTATGTAATGAACCTACTACATTTCAAAGATGCTTTATGACAATTTTTTGTGATTTAATTGAGAAAGGGATTGAAGTTTTTATGAATAAATTTTTAGTTTTTAGAACTTCATTTGAATCATGTTTAGAACATCTATCAAAAGTTTTTAAGTGCTGTGAAGAAAAAAATTTAGTCCTTAACCGGAAAAAATGCCACTTTATGGTAGTAGAAGGAATAGTTTTGGGACATCAAATTTTAGAAATTGGTATGGAAGCAAACCCTTCAAAAATTCAAGTAATTACTAATTTACATCACCCAACAAGTGTGAAGGAAATTAGGAGTTTTTTAGGACATGTTGGATTTAACAGGCGTTATATTAAAGACTTTTCAATAATTGCTAAGCCTCTATGCCATTTACTTGAAAAAGATGTATTTTTTAATTTTGATGAAAAGTTCCAAAAAGCTTTTGAATTATTAAGAGAAAAATTAGTCGTTGTGCCAATCATTATTTCTCCATATTGGAAAAAACCTTTTGAATTAATGTGCGATGCTAGTGATTATGCTATTGAATCTATTTTAGGACAAAAGCCCAAAAACTTGAACCTAAAAAAATAAGAATTTAACTCTTTAATTTATATATATATATATATTGGGATACTACGCAAGTATACGTATTGTTATCAAGTAATATAAGACTTTTTTATTAAGCCTCGAATATAGATCCCACGGGAAAAATTGGCAATATGCACATTCAAACAACAAACTTCCATTTCAAAAATATAATTACTTAAACTATAGATAATTTGACAGTAATTAAAATTTAAATATTTTTGGTTTTTTGATATTCTGACAAAACAATAACAACTTCTAATTAACTTGAGTTTATGTAAAAGAGAAGCACATAATATGAAAATATTTTTCTCCTTGCACAAATCAGTAATAAGTTTAGGAATTCTATTGTAGAAGTATGCAAATTGTGTTGTGCTAAATAGGAGCAATAATATTCTTCACCTTACTAGAGATGTTATAAAGAACATAAGTTAATTTAAATTTTGAATAGTTTCGATGACCGGCTAGGCAGGAAAGATACCAGCTCTCACTCTAGAGTTCCCTCGATTCCCTCTACCTAGGCACTAACATCTCGTATCAGAACCTAAAATAATAAATCAAGTTGGGGGCTTTAACCTATCACTCTAAAGTCCTCTAACTCTATACCCTTTAAAGATTATTTTTCTAATTATTTGCACTAAATCATATGAATTACATTCTCATTCATACAACCTTAAGTGATTCTTTCTAATTATTGACTAAGACAATACCGGCCCGGTTCTTACATGTTCTCTCAACAAATTTTAAGATCTAGATGGGCCAGATCAAGAAGTAAATGATATGCATGGAATTAAATCATCACAACTTCTTCCAACATTAAAGATTAATACTCTCCACAACTTCCATCAACACATTAATTACTTATCATTGTAAGGAGAAAGATAAAGAAAGCTACTCATAATCCATGGAGAAAATAAAACCACACTTTTGTTTAAAAGTACAAATCATTGTCAAACCAACAAGAAGTCTTGATTAAAACCAAAAGTATTTTAAAAACAAAGATAAGAACTTATCTCAAATCCTCCACCAAACTCTTCAAGTTCCTTTAAATCTCTTCTATTTTACAACACTCTATACCTCAAAATAAAACTAAAAACAAAAAGGAAAAAGTAAATTTGTGGTGCCTGAATCTCTCCATTCTCCACAATCTTCTCAAAACTCAGCACCCATCTCAAATTTCTCAACTTCCTTATTTTATAAATTTCCCAAGAGGTGCCTTGGAAATTATTCAAAACGGGTCCAAATTAGATGTATTCTCCAAGGAATGCCTCCTTTCATGAGTCTTTTAATAATATTTTCGTTGCTAGTGGCCATAACCACCCTCTTTAGCCAATAGGTGCCTCAAATGTCTCTTCAAAATTTGGTCAAATGAAGAAAATCGCCAAATAACGCTTAGGAGCGGTCTTCTCTGTTTCACCTGCGCTTAAGCGTCGAAACTGGTGCTTAAGCGCCAAAACACTTTTGCTAAAATTTCACATTATTGCACCAAATTTGGTCCTTTTTTACTTCTTTTAGCATTTTTCAAATTTTTACTTGTACCTCAAAGAAAAATACACAAATACCTTCCATTAAAGCGCAATATCTTAAAAATAGGTATAAAAATGTGTCTAAAAACACTATATATTTTAGGTAAATCACTTACACTATTTTTTTGACTTTGAAGCCAAACATGTGGGCTGACAAGGCTGGGAGTAGGAAGTAGAGGACTAAGAATAACTAGCCCCACACCAAAAAATAGAGTGTTTACTATATAAGAAAAAGTTGGTTGTGGAGATAGGCTTCAAAGGATAAAGTTTCTCCTCTCAACTCTCAAAAAACACATCTAAATTCTGCATGAAAAGAAGATGTTAGATGGGTGCCTTAAACCAAGAGTAGTCCCCCCTTGTTGTATTGAATATAGAATGGTGGATGGGGGAACCTATATCAATAGATTTCATGGTTTAGATGCAAACGTTTAGAGAGGCTCGTTCTCTGGCAACTGCACTCATATTAGAAGAGGGAAGCAGATTAGCTGAAATGAAGTAATGTCCATGTCTTAGAACTTGTATTTAGCTTTGAAGAAGAAAATTGATCTTATTTCCATTCCTAGCCATCCATGTCCCCTTACCATATGTTAAGAATCTAATGATCTCATCCAAGTTACTATCTACATGAGCAAAAATAGAGTAGAAGCTAATATGAACATCTCTCAAGGAAAATAAAGCATTAATGCAGGAAGGATAGATCTACATCTGCTTCTCTCTCACATAGACTGACTCATCAGATGCCTTCGAAAGATTAGCATAAAACCCCCTAACCATTAAAATCACTACTACACAAGTGTTATTGCATAACTTTTTTCAATCTCGACTTAATATCACACCCAGGGCTAATGAATTCATGTTTAGCAATCAACTTTATCAATACCAAGAAGTCATTGTAACGCTCCTTAGCTTTGGAGCTTACATACTTCTTCTTATCGAAAGAATATTTGGATTTTCCACCCATAGTTTTAATGGCCATTGTAATGCAAGAAATTGATATTACAAAGGATAAGGAGTGAGATTATGGATGCAACAATATGCAAATAAGGAAGATGAATCAAAGCACACCAAAATTTTTCAAAATTTTCCAACCCTATCTTCCTCATGAAATTTTGAAATTCTTAGATGAAAATGGAAGGAATGAGTTCGAGGAGTAAAATTTACCATAAAGAGGTGATTTTTTCCCTTTAGAATATCTTGGATCAAAGGAATTTAGAAAGACTTAGAATTCTCTAGGAATGCTCTCTTGGTAGCCAAAGAAGAGCAACGAGGAAAAAAATCATGATAATGGGGGTGAACCAAGCCGAATTCAGCTTAAAAGCTTACAGTTGGGGATGGCGACTTGGGGCCCTAATAGAAGTGCCTAGGCACTACTTACCCAAGAAAGTGGCACTTAGGTGTCGAGTGGGCAGCGCCTAAGCACCCATACAACCTATTGATGCCTAAGTGTCGACCCAATTTTTGGCCATGGTCACCTCATTTTGATAATTCATCCCCCCACTCACTAAATCTTCCTAAAGATCACAACAAAATCAATCACAGCAACGTAAACAAACATACAAATACATAAATAAGCACATAATAATAACACACATAAGAAAACTTGGGTTGTCTCCCAAGAAGCACTTAGTTTTACATCATCAGCCTAAATGTGCCAAATATTATAATCAGGACGATCCAACATCAAAACCTCCTTAAAAATAGGTCTATCTTCTCCTAAGTATGGTTCAAGTCTCTGCCCATTCACTTTAAACACTCTACCACTCTTAGGAACATCAATATCAATCACACCAAAAGAATAAACCTTTACTATAGTAGATGGTCCTAACCACCTGAATATTGGTTTTTTCTGGAAATAATTTCAATCATGTATTGTACGATAAAACCCCCAGTCTAGGCTAAACATTTTTCTTAAGAATCCTCTGATCATGCCTTATTTTCATTTTCTCTTTATACATTTTGGCATTTTCATAAGATTCTTGTCTAATCTCAATCAAGTTCAATTAACTTTAGCAAAAGTTTCTCACTAGCATCTATCATATTACAATTGAAATCCTGAATAGTACACTACCTAAAATCAACAATTTGGTTTTTAAAGGTGTAGTGTTAGTTGAGGACAAGTAACATTTGAGTTTGGGGGATTTTGATATTTCATTCAACATGCTTAATTTCAATTATCTTTTACATTTATTTTTTGATGAAACTACACTTTTAAAAAAGCATTCTTTTATTTTTTTTTGTAGGTATAACAGGTAGGACACGTGGAGGGAAATGGAGCTAAAATGGAGTGAAGTGGAGACAAAATGGAGCAAAAGGCAAGTCCAACAGATTGACACATAGGTACCAGCTTTTGGGAGCCATGGCGCTACCCACTGGCACCTCAGTGCCAACTTCTGAGCATCTCGGTGCGAGAACCTCCCAAGCAACCCAAGAAGGTGGCGCTTAGGTGCCACAGACTGGGCACAAGGTGCTTGTACATGTCAGAGCAGTTTCAACATGATGAGAGGATTTATTTGTAAAATTTTGATGCTTAGATAACACACTTGCATTTCCAAGTTTTGGAATTCTCTAGGAACGCTATGAGGTCATAGAAAGGATTAGGGATTGTAGATTTTTACCTTTTTTGAGAGATTGGTGAGGGGTTCAGAGAGAAATCTGTAAGGGAAGCATTGCAGCATTGCAGGGAGTTCTTGGCTGCATTGTTGGAGAAACTTTTAACTCTTTTCAAACGATAAAAGCTAATAAGTATTTTGTTCTTATTTTTATTGAACTTGTTGTAGACACATGTTCAGCTTAATTGTTATGTTAAATGATGATGATTTCTTTTGCAATCTACAGGCTTTGTGAGTTGATTCCTTTACCCTTCTCTTGTGATGAATAGGTAGGAATTTTAGGATGTGTTGAATGCTTTAGAATTGGATTTTAATACTAATGTGATGATCTTTCTTTCTACACTTAATTTATTTTTGTGTTGGCTATATAAATTGTTAAAATTTATTGTTAACCCATAAATACTCAAGAAAATATATGACATAAATAGCTAAGGAGATCACATTGTTTAATAAGCTATGGTGTAGTAGTCCATATGGAAATGTAAATAGATAGAGAGATATGTTTTAATGAGTATAATTTGGGGGTTTCTAGGGTAAGAGACATTAACACTTACCAAGTTAAACTAAACTTTTTTATACACCAGGAAGAGCGTAAGCAAGATATATGTTCATGTTTATCACTAGCCATATTAGAAATTCTTGGTATTCGGTCCTACATTCCACTTAGGCAATCACAATAAAAAGGTCACTTTTATATTTTGATAGTTGTTGACCTCACTTTTGGTTGAGGTTTAGAAACTTCTTTGATAGCCTAGGTCTAGCCATAGGACTTTCCTATTGACTAGTCTTAGAAAATTAGAAAAAGTACCCCCATCATTAGAAACTCAAAACTCTTCTTTTTTTTACTCAACTTGAAATTCCACATATTGATCTTAACCTCTAGCATTTAGTAGGTAAGATCATTATCAAAGAATTCAAGAAGAATCCCTATNATGACATAAATAGTTAGGGAGATCACATTGTTCAATAAGCTATGGTGAAGTAGTCCATATGGAAATGTAAATAGATAGAGAGATATGTTTTAATGGGTATAATTTGGGGGTTTCTAGGGTAAGAGACATTAACACTTACCAAGTTAAACTAAACTTTTTATACACCAGGAAGAGCGTAAGCAAGATATATGTTCATGGTTATCACTAGCCATATTAGAAATTCTTGGTATTTGGTCCTATATTCCACTTAGGCAATCACAAGAAAAAGGTCACTTTTATATTTTGATAGTCATCAAACCAATTGATATAGTTAGGTTTAGCTTTATAATTAGTGCTATACTTTAGGAGTAATTGTTAAAAAAAATATTTTAATTTACATTTTAAGTAAGACCTTAGCATAGTAGACTAGAACTTTGCCTAAAGGACTCGTTACCTCCTTCCTTGGGAGATCAACAATCAGGACTCAATAGAGCCCTATATTACTAAAACTATATGTATACTTGCGTGAGAAATTCTACTGAGAAAAAAATTCTAATTTAAAAAACTCAATTTATTTTCTAAAGAGCATAATAAGTTTCTAGTGTCATTATCAGGACTTACATTATTTGGATAATCGTTAGGGCGAATAAAGCATTAGGAGATATCCAAGAATTTTTTTGGTCGGTGCTCCAAATATACATTTCAACGAATTTACTTTTATATTTTATTTTATGAGCATTCAAAATGTTTATTTTTTATCATTTATATGTTGTTCAGTCGACCTACTTTTAACTAACATATAATTGACATATACTTCGATATTTTCTCTTTTTATGTTGTAAAGATTACATACATAAAAAACTGGCAGGAGCCCCAGCATTTTTTAGCTCAAAAGCATTATAGTATAACTATATAGGCCTCCGGTTGTGATGAAGGCATATTCTCCACATTTTTTAAGCCTTCTTGATTTGATGGTAGGTATAAAAAGAGTCAAGGAGCTCATGACTGAATGAACGACTGTTGAATCCAACATTATATCAATCCTTGGTAAAGGGTATTTTTCTTTAAGATAGGAAAAATTTTAATTTATGAAGTCTACATACATCCTCCATTTGTCATTCTAACTATGCATCATAACCGCATTGGAGACCTAGGATGGGTAATGCACCTCTCGAAAGTAGTCCTCCTCCTTAAGCTTCTGCACTTCTTGCCAGATCAACCCAGCTAATATCATGGTTTACATTTTCATCTTCTTCTTTATTGGACATGCAATTTCATTGATGTTGAAGAAGTGGCATGCTACATCAATTAGAATGTCTTATAATTTAGTAACTGGCTAGGAGAAATTTTCTTGATGCTCATGAAGAGTCTGAATCAACATCTTTGTGTTTCATGCATCAAAATGCTCACTAATTAGAAAACATTTATGAGGTTCTTTGAGAAAAGCATGGTTATTGATTGAAGTTTTAATAGTTTGAAGTCCCCATTCTCATTAGTTCTAGATGTTGAATGTTGAATGTTGAATGTTTCATGCTCCACATTACTGATCTCCTAGAGGTAACATGTTAGGGACTAATCCTAATTACCTTGAACCATAACTATCTCCCCATTACACAGAAACTTTATCGTCTTGTGGTAGGTGGAGACCACAACTCATAAGCTATTGAGTAATGCATGACCAAAGATTATATTGTATGTGGGTTGTGCATTAACCATCAAAAAATCCTCCATGTTAGTGAATTGGTTGTAACCTTCTCCTAAGTGACCGATAGCTTGATTATCCCGAGGGCCTCCTTTCATCCTCTAGAAGGTGTAATAATTTGGTTGACTCGTAGATGCATTTTCTGAAAGCCTAATTTAAATAGTATATTTCCTAAACTACTCGTATCAACAATAATATTATCTACCTTGCAGTTATTAATCATTGTAGTAACCACTAAGAATTTGTTATAAGGATTTCTCATGGGGGAAGATCTCTGTCAGCAAAGATAATTGATGGATGGGGACTTACGCTTGAGAGGAAAACCATCAATGTAGTATTCCCTCACTCAAAGCCTCTTATGGTTGGCTCTTCTTACTGAGTCTTCACCTAGCATAGTTCACCAGCTTCGCTAGGGGGATAGTGATGGCTCAGACATGCTCATCCAAGTCATCTTCTATAGTGGCTTTCCTAAGTTTTATGGCTCCAATAAGTCCTTCTACCATTCTTTGGAGGTTTTCGCATGTCAAGACCATGATCTTTATGATATTTGTAGAATTTATTTTTGTTCCAGAGGAAAGCTTCAGTTCTCATTCATGGAGCATTGTTGAAGTACTCATTATTTTGAATAGTTCGTACAAAATCTGTCATTGAAATCCTCAGTTGAGTGGGTTTCAATGTTCCTCGGTCACTAGTTAATCGGCCATTTGATTGACTCCAACTTTAGCTGTTTCTATTGGCCTCTCTATTAACTTAAGACGGCTATCCTTTTTCATGTTTGGGGTGAGGGACATCTTTCTCCCTCAGCTCATCATATTGGAAACTTTTTTCTACGAGTGACTGTAAGATTTCTCACTTTTTTTCCACTACAGTGGTATGATCGTTGGCCAACTTCCAGAGTTTTGTCCATAATTTTGAGTTGACGTAAACCCAAAAAGTATTTAATTTTTGAATTGCTTATCCAATGTTCTTGGGTAGCCTTTGCTACTATAGGCTCTAGATTTCATACTTCTAGCATTTTCTTTTGAAATTGAGTGACATATGACAAGGCTCTCATTCAGCCCCTGCATGACATGTGGTGCTAGCTTACTGTGCCATGAATAGTTTCTTGAATTCACCAAAGGAAGTAAAAATTCTTATTGGGAGGGCCATCAAACCACCAGAGGGCCAAATACCTTAGTGTCATATAGATCAATTGACATTTCAACACGTTAGAGATTTTGAGAAGGCTTATAATTGACTTAAAGGATGCTAAGTGATTAGCCAGATTGCTCACAACCTTGTGTGATTCAAGAACGGAACCTCAAACTTCTTCAAAAGCTTAACAAAAATGATTTGCTAGGAGAATGCATTCTCTAGCTAGTAGCAGTCTTTTAATCGCCTTCCTCATGGTTTGAACCTTTGTGTATACCCAACCTTGTCCTAATATTGTGACTGCTCAACTCTTTCTGTCTCCCAAGCCATCTGGTTGTCTTGGGGTTCAGGTTCTCTTTGAGGGTATGCTTCTAGAGAAGCTTGGGCTCTTCCTTCAAGTACAGTGTAGATCAGTTTTACCATTTTTCCAGCTGTTGAGTTTAGGATTTACTGAATTTGTTATCTCACAAATTCTCTAATGAGCTCCATGTTCGAAGTTTCTCCAAAGTTGGTTCCTTCCCCATAACACGCTCATCTTCTTGTTGACAATATTAGTCCATAGGAATAGAGAGAGAAAGAGAGAGGAGCAGTGCACTAAAATGCAAGTTCTCAAAGAGTTGACTCGGTAGTTCTTTCATGAAAAAATGATTCCATATTTAAGGTTTCTAGAGGTACCTAGTAAAATTACATATTTGTTTCAGTTTTATTAGGGTTTTTATAAATAATTATTACATCATTGGACCTTTTCATATTTGTAACTAACTCTGCGCGCTTTAATGTCTGCAACTGACATTTGCATTGTTTTCTATTCGTATTTGATTGAAAATAGGATTTTAATGACCCGATGATGTTGACATTTGGTTGTCTGGTATACCTTCGGTCGATTGAAAGGTATTCAGTCGATTGGATGGTCTTTTATTTGTCTTCTCAAGTGAATCCTCAATAGAGGCTCTCTCGTCTTCACGGAAACTTAGACCATCAGGCAGAGCTTTTTACACCATGATCTTATGAGCAGCTCCTTTTGGACAAAGGGGTTATTATGGAGGATTATAATGATATTCAATGGGGTGCGTTTTGCCCATCTTTTTGAAGTATCCATAATTATTTGAGATGATTGCAAACAACTGTCCCTAAGGTGGGAGCATAATGTTCTTTCATTCGGTTGTACTAATGTTTGGTCGGACTGTGTTTCCGACCGAAGGAAGCGACGCTTCATGTTTCCATCTTCTCCACCATCCAGATGCAGTCCTTTGGTATCTTCTCAGTGAGATTTGTTGTATTTTTTTCGAGATTCGTGTGGTTATACTTTTGATGTACATGAACAACTCGCAGAATTATAGCTTCTCTTACCACGCTTTATCACACGTTAATCCAGAAAAATTGGATTTACCGAGTTTCATACTATCAAACTCTTTGATAATTTCTGTTAGGATTTAAAAGTCTTTTTAAACTTGTTAGAGCACAAAATCATGATTACACTTTGGTTTTTTTCATTACTACGATAGAACTTAACTAATTTTCATTCTAGTGAAGTATTGAAAATTTAATCAATCTGCTGATGTTTACTAATCCAAATACCTACTAAGTTTGGGTAATCCACTAACTCCTAAATTTAACTAATTATTAATTATTTCACAACTAGCTTAATGACTAATAATTAATTCCAGAAATATTGTAACACAAGTCCATAATCTATTAGAACTGCAAATTTACACATTGTTCTTATCTTTACCTCTAAAATCCCACACCACTCAAATAGCAATTAAAATACAAACCAAAATCATATCTCATGATGAGGATGAGCAATATCCAAACCGAAGTGAGGACTTGTGGTTTCGTTGTACAACTATCTGGCGGCGGACATTCAAAATTTCAAGATTTAAATTGTTAGAACCCGCCGTCCGGCGAGCTTTAGCTTGAATTATTATTAAATCCTAAAATAAATCCCTTACCGGACAGCCCCTTACTCTGGTTTCTTTCTTAAATCAACTAGACAGGATTCCTCCATTTATACAACAAATATACAATCCATAGCCTTATTTATTATACCAAATCGCTCAAACCACAAACACAAGCAAACGAAGAAAAAAGATCCAACTAATTAGCCTAACATTTTAAAGGCGTTGAAGTGAAGAAAACAGGGTATTCGTATTTCCTCCAAGTGGAGATCGTGGGGCGGTGGCCACCTGCTTGCCCTCGGGGTCATATAATATAACTCCGGAGAATTCTAGAGGCTGACACTTTTCTCCCATCATTATCGTCCTCCGCCATACTTCTTCCTCCTCCTCTCTCACTTTTTTCGCCTTATTCCCAAGTCTCTCTTTCTTCTTCTCTTCGATCATTTTCTTCTTATGGAGGAAGGGAAGCATGCTTCCTGTATCGCGACGGGCAAGGCGTCGGAGTCTGGTGGCCCTGTCGCAGCCCAATTTATCTGCCGCTCGTTCAAAAAATTCAATCGTCTTCTCCACGAGGCTCTTGAACGCCATGACAGAGGAGATGGGAAGAAGAAAGTTGGGATTTTGGTTCGGAATTCGGCAGGCAAAAGAGCTGAAGGTTGCGTTTTTATTGTGAAGGAGAGGGAGGTCAGCGCACTGTTTTGACTAGATTGAAGTATGAACGGCCGAGGTGACATTAGAGCTCAAGAGGATAATGAAAATGTATTATTATTATTATTATTATCAATGAAATTGCGATTTTTTGTGTAGACCGAACTAAGCATTACTGTCAGTGGACTTCCTGACGTCGAACGCAAGTAGTGGAATAAAAACCAGCCTTGTTAGGTGGATTGCTGACTCATGCCAATTACGATCGTAATGATGGTAAAGACAAAATGAAGTTTAGTTTTACTTTATTTAAATTTATCGTTCATTTGTGACCAAAACTGTCATTCTTTTAATTTATTATACCAGGAATAAAAGATGTGTTCCCATGGAGGGCAGTTGTAAATAAGATTTTTTATTTAGGGCAAGTGAAGTCAAAAAAGATAAGTGTGCAAATTTAGGTTCTGTTTGGCGCAGCTACAGCTTCTTTGTTTTTTAGCTGTAGTTATGTTGCCCCAGGAAGCTATTGTGGGGAAGCTGGCCGATTGTTTGTTGTAGTTGTGTGAAAATAGCTGTGGGATAGCTGTTTTTGTGAAAATGATCATTCTACCTCTGTTTAGTGAAATTATTTGAAACAGAACAACGACAGTCTTATGAATGATGCATCAGAAACAAAAATTTACTTTACAAGCTAAACATGTAAAAAATTGACTTGTACAATTTTTAGTCAATTCCAGAAGCCATAAATTTGATAATTTTAAGGAAAAAGTTCAAAAAAAAAAATCCAAAATTACAAATATTGATCTCACGTCACACTGAGTATCAGAAGAGTAAAAAATTTCAACAAATGGAATGTTTATCATTAACTTCCTTAATGTTTCCAAAAATTTTGACAATTGGTTATCTCTATTTATCTGCTTCAATCTTTGAGGAAATGGAGGTTGTAGTCTTTCTACAGTAATTTTCATTGGTTTAATAGGACATCCTGACTCAATATGAAAATCTTCATCAGATTTTTCATCTTCCACCTCTTCTTTTTCAACTTCAACTTCCACTTCTTTTTGAACTCTGTTTTATAATTCTTTTGCACTTCTCAATTGAATAGGCTTAATTTGCTCTTTGTTCTGATCTCTAGGATTTAATTCAACTTTACTAGGCAATGTTCCTGGATGTCTATTGCTAAGTGCGGTAGCAATACATCCCAATTGATTTTCCATATTTCTAATTGCAGCTCATTGACTTTGTAATTGACTCCCAATTTGCAATATCAATTCTTTCATTGACAACTTTTTCTCCTTACTCTGCAAATTATTAAAACCTAGAAGGTAATAAGTTTATAAATTGTATTTCCTTAATTGTTAGAGTTTCCCAATGGGTTCGCAGTGTTGTTTCCCCATTGCAGATTTGCAACATTAAAATCATTGTTACTCCAACTAAAATTTAGATGATTCTTCCAATCGGGATTATAATAATTGGGATAAGGATTATTAGAACAATTATTTATTGCATTTAAGGTCTCATAAGAAGATTGAGATTCTATCATTTGTCCTAATAAATTTTCCTCAAGCACGAGTGATGTTTGAGAATAATTCATTCCATATTGATTTATCTTCTTCGATATAGCAGCAATTTGTACAACTAACATAGATATTGCATCATAATCATGAATGTTGACTACTCTTTTTGGATTTACCCTTTTAGATGGCCATTGAAAATTATTACTAGTCATCCATTCAATTAAATAATATGTTTCATCGAATGGTTTTGCATTAATGATCCACCAGCAGCAGCATCAAATATTGATCTAAGAGATCCAACCAATCCATTATAAAAAGTTTGAATTATTAACGATCTAACAACGCATAGGGTGGACACTTTCTAAGGAGATCTTCAAATCTTTCCCAGGTTTTATAAATTCATTCCTCTTCAAACAGACAAAAGGATGTAATATCATTTCTAAGCTTAGCAATTTTTTAAGGTGGGAAATATTTAGATAAAAAATTTTGTGATAAATCGCCCCAAATTCTGATAGATTCAGGTGCTAACGAGTTTAACCACATCTTAGCTTTACCCATTAGTGAAAAAGGAAAAAGTCAAAGTCTGACGGCATCATTCGACACTTCATCATATTTAAATGTAGCACATGATTCTATAAAACTAGCAAGGTGTAAATTAGGATCTTCAGTTGGTGTTCCCCCAAACTGATTGTTTTAAACCATTTGGATAATAACAAATTTAAGCTCAAATGATTTGGCAGCTGCAGCAGGGTTTTATATATGTTGTATGATTAATATAATCTTTTAAGGTCTCTAATGATGTTCATTTTCATTTCTAGCATTACTCAATATGCAAGCCATTTTGCTAATATGGTCTGTCTCTTTTTGTTGTTTTCAAATTTTTCTAAATGTTCTTTCTAACTCATAATTGTAAGGTACTAAATTTTCTGATCTTACACTACGCATAAACAAACATAACAAGTAATTTAAAATAATCAAACACACTTAAATAAGAAAATATTCAAACTAAACTACGAACACTCTTTTTTTTAGATAAGAATATTATAAATTATAAAATAACTTACTACTACTTTCTGTTACTTCCCAGACAATGACACCACAAACATGATGCAGGTGGATTTAGTGTGTTAGTTTTGCAAATATTTTTCAATATTAAAAAATACACATGATAAATACAATAACAAATATGTAAATTAATCCTAACAAAATAACTTCAGTTAAAACAGTTTTATCTTTTAAAAATCTTTAAACTGTTAAGTCCTCTTTAAAAATAACGCAAATATATGTATCACTCAAGTAATAAAGGGCACTAATGGAGTTCTATATATCGATCCCATATAGAAGTTGGAAAAGCATATGAATAAGTTCTTAAGATTATAATGTAAAGTACAATTTTAAAAATACAAAAAGTAAAGTGCAAAGTTTAATTACTATGTAACAAGTGAATGTTAATTAAAATGCAGTTAAAAGATAAGTTAACTACTCAAAATGCTAAAATTTCAAAATTAAATTTACGAAAATTAAAACTAAGATGTTGTGACGGAAAGTTCAAATTGAAGAAAGCATCAATCCCCTTTACAATGAGTCTATGGATTGTGATGAAATTAAAATCATTTTCAAATATATGTAAAAACTGTTTTGTGTCAAATAAGAGCAATCCCATTTTTTATCATTCCGAGTGCATAAAGAACATTGACTTATTCAGAGTTTGGTCCTTAATTTTGTGGTTAAGCTGAGAGGATATCGACTGCCACTCCAAAGGTCCCACTCCAATGCTCCCACTACTCCCTCTCTTGAGGGCTAACAATCTCGCATCAGCTTCCAATCAACTGGACTAAATTGGAGATTTTAATCTGTCACCTTAAAATCTCTGATTCTGCATCCAACAAAGTATATTTCCCTATTTATTTGCACCTAACTCCATGGATGGAATACTCTCCCATTAAATCAAATGTGATTCTCCCCATGTTGTAGAAATCATAGCCCTTTCGGAACATATGTTTCTCAACACATTTTAACATTTCAATTAGCCGAATCAAAAAGTAAATGAAGATCAGAGTTCAAATCATCACAAATTATTGACATTTAAAATCATATAAAAGAAAATTAGTTCTTCACAAAATCATATCTCATGATGAGGATGAGCAATATCCAAACCGAAGTGAGGACTTGTGGTTTCGTTGTACAACTATCTGGCGGCGGACATTCAAAATTTCAAGATTTAAATTGTTAGAACCCGCCGTCCGGCGAG
>NEWO01000711.1:229076-242221 GCA_003013225.1 Phalaenopsis aphrodite
CATTTAAAATCATATAAAAGAAAATTAGTTCTTCACAAAATCATATCTCAAAGTAGGGAGAAGAATAAAGAAGACTACTCAGATATCATGAGAATAATACGACAAAGCACATATTTCATATATAAAAATAAGTTTAAAAAGTAAAAGAAATAAAACACATAACTTATCTCACAATCCTTCCCAAGCAAACTCCTTGAAGTTCTCGCCAAGCTTTTCCCTCTTTACAAGCACTCTCAATTCTCTTTTAAAAGTGTAATGAAGAAGAAATCTCTCACCTTCCCTCTCCTCTTACAATCCGTAAAGAAAATCTCCAAGCCCTTGACTTTCTATCTCTCTCTCCAACTCTCCTTCTTGCTTTCATGCCACACACACCACCTTCTCATGCCACACCCCTCCACTATTACCAAAGGCTGCCTCCAAAAAAAAAATTAAAATTCCCCCCAAAATTTTGTTCAAAATTCAACTCTTTTGAATTCAAAAGACATGTCCATTAATCCAAGAGACATATCCCTTCATAAAAGAAACTTTTAAAGTATCTAGATGCATTGACTTACTCCAATGGGTGTTTAGAACAAGTGTCCCTTTGAAAATTTGCACAAAATTTATCTTGAACCGCCTTAATCTACAAAAATTCATCCCTGTCATATTTGGCACCAAATCTGGCGCATGATGCGCCAACTCTCTTTAAAATGGCACATCTAGCTCCAATATGGCGCATCATGTGCTAGTTTGTTGAAGACCGCGTTGTTCTAGGTTTTGGCGCATCTAGCGCCAATCCGATGTATCAGGCGCTAATCTGGCGCATCATGTGTCATAATTCGAAACTTCGCTGTTTTCGCTCCAAATTTCGTCCTTTTTGCTACTTTTGTTCCAAATGCCTAAAATTGATATACCTGCAACAAAACCATGAAAATACCCTTCTTTAAAGTGTAATATCACTAAAAATAAGCATAAAATTTATATTTAAAATAATATATTATTTTGGTGTATCACCTACCAATATCCTCAAATATAAAAGAGGATTAATGCCCAAAAGTCAATTAGATAAGCCTGTCCTGGCTAACCAAGGACCATTTCCAAAAGCAAAGTAAACCGGCATTTGTTTCTTCAATGTATAATACAACAATAAAAATGAATGCATCTCAACATTCAGAAACAACCAACTAACCCTACCGGTTACTGAAAGAGCTAAGAATATCCTTCAATACATTTATGGGTCATCAAAGCTGCTAGAATGCCCTTATATGAAGCAACCATTGCCCTAGAAGTCATGGGTCATCCAAGCTGCTAAAATGCATTGTCTCAATATTATCAGAAGGGCATCATATTTTCAATCAATTGCTAGTAAAATCATCCATTGGCAACATTTCAATTTTTTAATTCAACTAACACTACTATCTTAATAGTATTTTTATAAAATACTATAAGAACTGGACATGCAGAAAAATAAGGTGTAGATGTGGCAATTAAAAGGTGAATGAAATAATAATTTTGAATCCATGACTTATTCTAATTGTTGTGTATACAATTGCATGCAAAAAATATTTAAAATTCTCCTTCAATAATTTAAATTATTTATGATGGTAGGATCAATCCTCAACAAACCAAAAGCACAGGCCATCTAAGCTAGTGCATTGCCACTAGATGAGAATAACATGCATCACTGAAATCAGCATCTCATGACACAACTAACAACTCATCCAGTTAAATACAAACCCAACATAAACAGAACAAAGAACTTTGATACTCATATATGGGATTGTAAAGCAGAACTTCTTACAGGCAACAACTCCAACAAAAATGAATTATCCATGCATCATGGGACTATAAATTTTACTTGCGAGGTTAAGGACTTTTAGAAATTGGCTTTTCACCAATTTATATTTGAACTAAACGTGTAGACACGACCCAATTTGAGCCCACATGAGCAAAGTATTTGAGGCAATGGTGAAAACCTTGAGACATGCAACTTGATACTTATATAACACCTCATTCTCTGGTAGCATATGAATATTGTTTTAGACTTATCTAATGTTCATTACTGTGCACTATATATAACACCCACAATGATTTAAAGCATGAAAAGTAATGTGTGTAAATAGATACAATACCTTCAGCAATTACTCCTCATATTTGCAAACAGAAACAATGTCAGACGTGCACTTTCATACTTGCCATTAAAAATTCCTTGGCATTAGACAAAAAAAGGTAGCAAAGAGTAGCACAAATAAGGATTTTTTCTGTATAACACTCTACAAATAAATTAATCAACATACAAATAACACATTAGCAATCTGTTCTCAAAGGGCCGTCATTTCATTTGCACCTTTTCTTCCTCCGTACAAATAGTGGAATGATGATTTTCATTTCGTGGCAGAGAATGGTCGAGGTGGTATTTAAACGCTTCAGCAAGCACTTCCTGTTGATTCTCTTTAGTAGTGTGGAAGTCAACATCAATTTGAGACGGATGCCGCCTAATATAATTGTGTAGTTTCATCGTTGTTATCATAATCTGGACCTGTTTTGGAAACGGGCAAGGTGGCATATCGCGTAGTATCACCTATTTATTCTTCCAAATGCCAAAAGTTTTCTTGATAACATCTCACATGGATGAATGTATTTTTTTAAACAACTCCTTACGGCTTTGCAAAACAATGTTGGCTCGTTCAAAATCATGTATATGATACTACTGATAGGGTTTAAGATACCCTTCCTGGAATGGATATTCGACGTCGACCAAATAATACTTTCCTAGAATGTATTGCATCTTCAGTTCAACATATAAAGAAAATAAACAAATGAATTTAGGATGCAACATATTGGGCAGAGGGTGGGGGAAGTTGTAAATAGGATTCCGCGTAGCACTCTTGAAAATTCTACTGTCGTGAGCACTACCCTCCCAACCGGGCATGAAAAAAGTAAATCACATGTTGAAGTCGTACACTACTATGACATTTTGTGTAGGGGCTCCACAACGTCCGATAAATGCAATTTTCTTATCGTTTGTAATTCGTGCATCACATGTGTTACGTCTATTGCACTGATGCACTTCTAAACAGATCCCATGAGTTAGGTTATGTCCCGTACTCATATCTAAATTTAAATATTTCAATTTGTTATCCCTACTTTAAAGAATGACATGTAACATGCATCACGTTGAATCTCCGTAGGAGTTTGTGTGAAAGATGGATCTAAGGGTTTTATGACTTTTGTTGAGAGTCTAACAAGAGCACTCAAACCTACGATGAAATATCTTCTTATCATCTTCGATGAGTGTTGAAATCATTCCATGATACCACAAACTGACTCGTTTTGTGACAATATGTGTAGATTCATCGCTAACATCTCACATTTAGTCTTCCTCGATGACCCATGGAGCCATGAAATGCAGTGAGTTCAACTAATAGATCGCTAAACACCTCCCATGTCATGCGGAACATGTTCCTAAATCTGGTTGGATGGACAATAAGGATTTCTCCATCCCATTTGTCTCTGATATAAGTTGGTGTGTAGCATGGAGGGCCGGTTAATGCATGTGTTGTAATAATGAAAAATCAATTGGATTGCTCCATTTCTCCTTCATTATTTGTCTTGTTCCCATTTTATGCCGATGAATATTTGTAAATGGTACGAAAAAAGAAATATAAATTAATAAATCCATAAATGTGAATGTTCCAAGAAATAAATACATAAAATTGAGGGTGCTCAAATACAAAGAACGCATGAATTGAGAAAATACAATATTGTTGTTAGATGTTCAAACGAAATACTTATGAAAATAAAGTCTCCCAACAAATAACAATTCAAAGTAATTATCCCTCAGTTATTCCTTCAAGCATAAAAATATGACACCCGTCGTTCTTTCAAAATTGCTCTGAAAAAATCTCTGCTAAATGAATCTTGAAGCAGCTCCATAACAAAGAATTATAGATCAAATTCTTAGAAATATCCTGATTTTCTTCCAAAATTTCCACAACTTCGATAATTGAGGCTATCTGAACTTTTTTGTGGGCATCGTTCAAAGAATCTATCAGGTAAGATATCTAGTTTTTGATAGAGAGAGCTCCAGCCTTTTTGCTTATCCACACGAGAGCGCTTAGATATATTGGTTGACAGGATTTCGGGGAGCTCCTGGATGAGGAATTCAGGTGAATCAGTTGATAGGCTAACAAACACATTGTCAAGGGTACCACTAAACCATGTATGGCTCGGAGTACATGCATATTTTTCTATTGTGATGACACCCTCAAACATCTGGTCTAACTTCTCCACAAACTCGTGTTCAAGTCCAGAAAGTTTGAACTTCTTCACAATGGGCACCACCCGAAAGAAAACATTAAACACTTCAGTTCATTTGAGAAAACTAATATGAATCAAACTAAACAGAATGAAAAAATCCTCACTCAAGTCTTTCTTTCCACCACTCCTTTGGTGCATCAATATTTTGCTTCACCGGATCCCACCTTAAACCCGTTGATCCTCATTTCAAATCCTTCCAAAACTTCCACTCCTTCTTTAGTTGATCCCACCTTTTTTTAAGTTGAAGCCTATCATAATCCCTGCTCGTACATTCTTTAAAATTTTTTATAATATTCTGCCACCCTTCCTTATTGAAAAAGGTGGTAGGCCTATTGCCCATTTCAATTCTCTTCAGGCAAAGGTTGCAAATAAGTACTTTTGTTTTTTTTTCCTATAGTGCAGCCACACCAAGCTCTTTACTCTTATTAGTCATTTTATTACTATGATAAAGCAAAGCATTAAAAGAGAGTAGTTACACAATTTAGTAAATTGGTAGTCACCATTATCATAAAACTGACACAATAAAGAAGATATAAAAGCTAAACAATCATGAATATTGCATCAGACTGACTATTAAAAACACAGAATTCAAATAACAAAATTAAAATGTAAATAAGGACACCAATGAATTTATGTGGTTTGGTCAAGGTGACCTACATCTCCGAAAAAGGAATCAAACATATTTATTAAGGCAATAAAAAAAAGATACATAGGTTGAAATAAAAAAATTACTCCTTACCATAACCAACTAATGGAAGGACAAAAGAAAATGTTGGGCATTTACATCCAAGCCACCAATTTCTTACTAAATACAATATATGAAAGAAGTTTGAAGTAGGAATTTGAAAATTTTCCTTGTAAAAAAGTTAGATATTGCCTTTTATGCATAAGCAAATTTGCACGAAATTTACTCTGAAAGAGGCCAACAAGTGCCACCTGCTACGTTCAAATGATTTTCTATGGAAGTAGACAACAAGAAGATTGGATTACCCAGCTTCAAACATGATGTAAAAACTTTTGTCAAACTAGAATACTTTCTTTTTAAACATAGTTTCATAATATATAACCATTTATATATTATCTGGAAAAGATAATATATAAGGACTGCATAAGCCTCTCTTTTTTGTATAATTTCAAGCATGAAGCTTTTTTAGAAAAGACCCTCATAGTCATAAGGACTCCATCAAATGTATATACTTGCACATACCTTTTCTGCAACGTTTCATTTCAAACATTCATGTTGGTAATATGAATACCCCTATGTGTTAATGACATTAATGAAAAACTTTCAGGAACTTTTTTCAGGAAATAGAACACGTTAAATAAAACACCCATCAACCTTGTCTAACATAAACTTTACTTCCATGCTAATAAATGCCAAATCAGTACCAATAAGTACACCAATGATATAACTATAAGAATCTTGTAGTTTGCATGAATAAGCCATGTGATGATGCATCACTGAAAGAAATTAGGGAAAAAAACTAGATCACTTCAGGAAAAAATGCAGCAAAACCCCAAAGAAACCCCAAAAAATCACACGTAAATAGCTATCAACCCCGCTACTTCAACCCTGCTCCATCTTAAAGACACCACCAGCAAACAGGGTTACGGTTCTGACTTTAGCGTCAAATCCGCAGTACCCCATCTTCATTCACAACGACAAATAAAAACACAAAAGTACCCCAAAGAAACCCCCAACAAGAATCAAAACCTTATTATTTGTTATTCACAACAAGAAAGGCAGAGGCAGCAATATCCTGATGCACAAAAAATATATGCACTTTTAGACCTATTCTTTAAACTCATTTTTGGTGATATTGCGCTTTAAAGGAAGGTATTTTTTTAATTATTATTACATATTGATGATTTTTAGGACTTAAAGTAAAAAAGAAAGCATAAATGATGGAATTTAGAGTCAAAATGACATTTTGGAAAAAAATACTCAGCGTCGGCGGTGCCATTTGATAGAAAGCACAAAATTAAATTCGGGCCACCAGCGCTGAAGGCGCCAAGGTCAGTGCTGGGCAAAATTCTAGAAGATTCGATGAATTTGGACGCTTTTTGAAGAGTTATTGGAGGCATCTCTTAAAAAACCAACATTATACTTTATTTAGAGTGAAAATTGCTCAAAAAAGGTAATAGTTAAGAGGGGCTAGAGCGTAATTGAGTTTACTTGAGTGTTCTATTGTTTAGTGTGGTGAGTCTAAGTGTGATTTTCTCCTAAGATTTGTTAAGAGAGGGAGAGAAGTGAGAGAGTTCTTCTTCCATACATCTTTAAAGAGAAAATCAAGAGTCTTGTAAAGAGAGAAAGAGTTCAAGAAATACTACAATGGATTTACTTTAAGAAAGAGTTACAAATAAGTGGTGTTTGTTTATTATTGTTGTATAAACTTTCTTTTATTTATGAAATTCATATTTTGTTATATCTTTCTCATGAGGTCTCAGTAGCTTTCTTTGTCTTTCTCTCTACTCTGAAATGTGATGAAATGAAGAGATAATTTGGATGTGCCACTTTTAAAATATAAAAAAAAAATATGACGATTTTTCCACTCTCTTCTTAATTTACTTTTTAATATAGTCAACTGAAATGTTAAAATATGTTATGAAACATATGATCTGTGAAATAGAGTATGAGTTCTACAACAAAGTGAGAATCATATTTAATTCTATGAAGGACTGTTTTGTTAATGAATTGGGTGCAAATAGTAAGGAAATATATATTATTTGGCAAAGAATTGGAGATTTTAGGGTGACAGACTAAAATCCCCAATTAATGTCTTAGTGTTTAAGAACTAAAGCAAGAGTTAGCCTTAAGGGAAGGGAAACGGGAGTTCTAAGTGAGAGCCAGTATCCTCTCATCCTAGCCACATATTTAGAGACTAAACCTAAGATTAGCCAATGATTCTTTATATCACTTGACTAAGGGTAGAGAATTAAAATTTCTCCTAATTGGCATAGTACAAATTCAAACCATTTATCTCTCTCATTTAACCAAAAACTCATTGTAATGAAAAAGTTGATTTCTCATATTTGATAACTTCATCACAGAAAAATAATTTGGTAGTTATAGTTTAACTATACTTTACAGTCTTACTAGTAGTTGATAATTTAATTATGATAGCACCTCAAACATTTGAAATTAGTATAGAATTTCTTTATTATTGTGAAATTCCTAATTTAAATTACCATCTTGAATTTAAACATTCCCTGTGGGATCGATATTTGGGGCTTAAACAGAAAGTCATGTATTACTTGATGACGATACGTATATTTGCATAGAACCCCAACATAAATTGCTTTAATTTCTTATTAATAAATAACAAACCATGTTTTTGGCATCGCTGCAAAGCGGATTCAACTTCATTAATTTTACACAACTATAATTTTTGGGATCAAGTTTTTGGCGTCGTTGTCGGGGAAGGTAATGACAAATTAAATAGATTTGGTAAATAAGGAAATATAATGATAAATATATGATAAAAAATTAAAAATCATTAAAAAATCATAAAAAAAACATTTAAGAGTATTTTTAAGAAATTTTTCTTTTCTTATTATGTTTGTTTATGTGTAGTATTGGATCTGAAGGTTTAATACCTTATGATTCAGAATTAGAACGTACAATTAGAAAAGTTCGAATACAACAAAAATAAATTAGAAATTTGAATGAAATGGCAAATAACTTAGATAATCAAATAAATGAAAATCGACAAATACCTTTAAAAGATTATGTTAATCCTACAACAAATGAAGTTCAGTTGACTATTTAAAATCCAGATGTTGTTGCTACTTCATTTGAGCTTAAACCTGTTATTGTCCAAATGCTACAAAAAAAACTAGTTTGGAGGAACACCTACTGAAGATCCTAACTTACATCTTGCTAGTTTTGTTGAAATATATGCTACTATTAATTATGATGGAGTGTCTAATGATGTTGTCAGACTTAGAGTATTTCCTTTTTCATGAAGGGATAAAGCTAAAGCTTGGTTAAATTCATTAGCACCTGGATCTATCAAAACTTGGGGATAACTATCACAAAAATTTTTAGCTAAATATTTTCCACCCTAAAAAACTACTGAGTATAGAAATGATATTACATCTTTTTTTTAGTTCGAAGGAGAATCGATATATGAAGCCTGAGAAAGATTTAAAGTTGTCCTTAGGAGATGCCCACACCATGCTTTATCAGATTGGTTAATAATTTAAACTTTTTACAATGGATTATTAAGATCACTTAGATCTATTATAGATGCTGCTGCGAGTGGATCATTAATGTCAAAACCTTTTGATGAAGCATATTCTTTAATAGAGAAAATGTCTACTAACCATTTTCGATTTCCCTCTGAATGGGTAAATCCAAAGAGAGTAGCCAGTACTCATGATTCTGATGCAATGTCTATTTTAACATCTTCAATTGCTACTATATCGAAAAAGATTGATCAAATTAGAGTAAACTATTCTAAAAAACCACCAATGTTAGAGGAAAATTTACTAGAATAGATAATTGATAATCAATCATCTTATGAAACTTTGAATGTTATAAATAATCGAAATAATAATCCCTATTCTAATTATTATAATCCTAGATGGAAAAATCACCCTAATTTTAGTTGGAATAATTATTACAATTCGGTGAACCTCTCAGGAAATTCAAATAACCAAGGGAAACATAACTATAAACTTTATTATCCTCCTGGATTTAACAATAACTCACAAGTTAAGGAGGAGAAGTTGACTATGGAAGAAGTAATGTTGAACATGGGAAATCAAATACAACTTCAAGGGGATGCAATTAGGAATATTGAAAATTAATTAAGACATATTGCTACTGCACTTAGTAACAGACCTTCGGGAATTCTTCCTAGTACTGTTGAAGTTAATCTAAAATATCAGAATAAAGAGCAAATTAAAGCTATTCAATTACGAAGTGGAAAAGAAGTGAAAATAAGAATCCAAACAGCAACTGAAGTTGAGGAGAAGGTAGAAATTGAAAGAGACAATGATGAAAATAAACCAATACAAATTTCTTTAGAAAAATTGCTACCTCCATTTCCTCAACAATTGAAACTGAAGAATAAAGATAAACAATTTATAAAATTTTTGGAAATACTTAAAAGTTAACAATAAATATTCCTTTCATTGAAGCTTTGGAACAAATGTCAAGTTATGTAAAATTTATGAAGGATATACTAAATAAGAAAAGGAAGTTTTAGATCATGAGACTGTTTCACTTAGAGAAGAGTGTAGCGTTATTATTCAGAAAATGTTTCCTGAAAAGTTAGCAGATCTTAGTAGTTTTACTATACCTTGTGCGATTAGTGAAAAGTTGTTTGGAAAAGCCTTATGTGACCTAAGAGCTAGTATTAACCAAATGCCTCTATCAATTTTTAAGAGTTTAGATTTAAGAGAGATTTTCCTTACTACTGTAATTGTTTAGTTAGCTGATCAATAAATAACTTATCCTAAAGGAGTTTAAAAGATGTATTAGTGAAAGTGGTTATAGACTTTATTATATTAGATATGGAGGAAGATAAAGAGATTCCTATTATTTTTTTTAGACCATTTCTTGCAACAGGGAGAGCTGTGATAGATGTGCAAAAAGAAGAATTAATAATGAGAGTCAATGATAAAGAAGTAACATTTAATATTACAAAAGTTATGAAATATCTTGTGATAGAAAAAGATAACGAATGTTTTAGAATGAAAGTTACCGATTATCTAAGTAATGAGCGATTTAAGGGAATGTTTGAAGAAAAATTAAGGTAAGAGGAGTATTTTGAGAATGAGAATGAAATAAAAGAAGAGAATTTAGATTATGTTTTGAACAAATTTGAAACTTTAGACCTTTTAGAAAACGATAGTAAAAATCTTATTCCTTCAAGTATTAAAACACTTGAACTTGAACTGAAAGTATGACCTACCCATTTAAAATATGTGTTTTTAAGAGATTTATCTACATTATCCGTTATTATATCTACTAATTTAACTAAAATTCAAGAATAAAAATTTGTAGAAATGTTTAACAGATATAAAAAGGTCTTTTGATGGACTTTAGCATATATTAAAGGAATCAGTCCTTCAATTGTATGCACAAAATTTTATTATAAGAACAATATGAACCTAAAGGTGATCCTAGGAGGAGATTAAACCCAATAATGAAAGAAGTTGTTAAAAAGAAATCTTAAAATGGTTAGATGCTGGAATTATATATCCTTTTTTAGACATTGCTTGGGTAAGTCTGATTCACTGTGTTCCGAAGAAAAGATGAGTGAAAGTTGTAATAAATGAGAAAAATGAATTAATTTTAATAAGATAAGCACTAGTTGGTAAATTTGTGTAGAATATAGAAAATTAAACATGACCACGAGGAAATTACATTTTCGTTTACCCTTTCTAGACCAAATGTTGGGTAGATTAGCTCGAAACAAATATTGTTGTTATCTATATGGATATACTAGGTATCACCAAATTTTGATTTCTCCTGAGGATCAAGAGAAAATAATATTTACAAGCCCTTATGAAACATTTGCTTTTCGTAGAATGTCTATTGAACTATGTAACACACCTCTGACATTTCAAAGATATATGATGTCAAATTTTAGTAATTTAATTGAACATGGAATGAAAGTATTTATGGATGATTTTTCTGTATTCAGAACTTCATTTGAATTATATTTAAATAATTTAGAAAAAATTCTTGAATTATGTGAAGAAATCAACTTAGTACTAACTTGGGAAAATGTCAATTTATGGTTGCAGGAGGAATTGTACTTGGGCATAAAATTTATAAAAATGACATGGAAGTAAATCTGAAAAAAATCTAAGTTATTGTGAAATTACAGCCTCCTCCTACGGTTAGAGGGGTAGGAAGTTTTCTAAGACATGTTGGTTTCTACAAGCGTTATATAAAAGATTTTGCAAAAATTACTAAGTCATTATGCCAACTTTTAGAAAAATATACGAAATTTAATTTTAATGAGGAATGCATAAAAGCCATTTGAACTATTGAAAATAAATAATTGTTGCTCCTGTAATAGTTTCCACCTGATTGGGAGAAACCATTTGAAATAATGTGTGATGCTAGTGAACATGCTTTTGGAACTGTTTTAGGGCAAAGGTATAACAAGGTTTTTAAAATAATATATAATGCTAGTAAAACTCTAAATGGTGCTCAAATTAATTACACCACTTCTGAAAGAGAGTTATTAGCTATTGTCTATGCCTTTGATAAATTTAAACCTTACTTAATTGGAGCCAAATTTATAGTGCACACATCATTCAACAATCAAATATTTGATGCAAAAGAAGAATACTAAACCAAGATTAATTAGATGGATACTTCTACTGCAAGAGTTTGATTTTATGGTAGTAGATAGAAAGGGAAATGATAATCAAATAGTTGATCATTTGTCTGGACTAGAATAAGAAATATTAACTAATTTTACAAATGAAATTTTGGAAACTTTCCGTGATGAACAATAGTATAATATTGATATAAAGGATATACCGTGGTATGCAGATATAGTAAACTATATTGTGTGTGATATTCTACCACCAGATGTTAAGAATCAACAATTAAAGAAATTTATTTTTGATTCAAAATTATATTTTTGGGATGACCCACATTTATATAAACAGTGTAAGGATTTGATCATTTGAAGAAGTGTGTTTTACAAAGAAACTAAGCAAATAATTGAATGATGTCATGATTCTGAATTTAGAGGACATTTTAAAACTAATAGAACCGCACATAAAATTTTATTGGCCTACAAGTAGGATTTTATTGGCCTACTCTTTTTAGAGATGTTAATGAATATATTAAAACATGTGATCAATGTCAACGAGTAGGAAATATTTCTAGAAGAAACGAAATGCCTCTAAATTGCACATTGGAAGTTGAAATTTTTTATGTGTGGGATTAGATTTTTTGGGGTCATTTATGCCTTCATTTGGAAATTTATATATATTGTTTGTTGTTGATTATATGTCCAAATGGATTAAAGCTATTGTTGTACCTAAATGTGATGCTCGGAGTGTTTCTAAATTTTTAAATAAAAAATTTTCTACAAGATATGAAATGCCAAGAGTGATTATTACTAATGGAGGATCCCATTTTAGGAATAAGAGGATCGAGAAATAAGTTAGAAATATTATGCATAGATTCTCTACTGCTTATCATCTTCAGACTAGCGGCCTAGTAGAAATATCAAATCTTGAAATAAAGCAAATTTTAGAAAAAGCTGTAAATTTGTATAAATTGGATTAGTCTCCTAGATTAGATACTGCACTATGGGTATACAGAATTGCCTATAAGTCTCCTATTGGAAGGTCCCCATATAGACTTATTTTTGGTAAACCATGTCACTTACCAGTAGAATTGAAACAAAAAATATTTTGGGTTATTAAGGAATTTAATTTCAATCTAAAGGATGCTAATGAGAAAAGATTATTGTAACTCAATGAACATGAGGAGATTATATGATAATATAAAAATCTATAAAGAGAAAATGAAAATATAGCCTGACCGGAAGATTATAAAAAAGAAATTTAAACCTGGACACGAGGTTCTATTATATAATACTAGATTGAGATTTTTTTTCAGGAAAATTGAAATATAGATGGTTAGGACCATTCAATGTGATTAAAGTTTATCATTATGGAACTGTAGTTATTAAAGATCCTAAAACTGGAAAGATATTTAAAGTTAATGGACATCATTTGAAACATTATTATGAAGGGCACATGTCACAATTTAAAGAAATTAATGTTGAGTCATCCAGATTGAACATTGGTATGTCAGGCTGACGACGTTAAACCAAGAGCTTTTTGGGAGGCAACCCATATAT
>NEWO01000711.1:246829-262835 GCA_003013225.1 Phalaenopsis aphrodite
TATATATATATATATATATATATATATATATATACAAATCTTAGTATTTTGTTCAATAATTGTTCTTTGTATTAAAAAATAATGAAACCTTTGAATCCTACACAATCTTATATATCATAAATCAAGATAAATTTTGGTATTGGATGAAAATATGGAAGTGAATTGAACCCAAAAACAAAACTGACGCAACATTGGCTTTGGCGCCGACGGCGCCAGCATGGGCACTGTCAATGTCCTTTTACAAAAGTCATGGCACCATCAAGGGCACTAACAGTGTCCTGTGCTATTTCGGTAGTTCAGGATGAGTTTAGCGGACTTTGGTAGGATTTTATTTCAAAATAACTGCCTAGAGGTCATTTTAAAGGCATGAAAACTGTTTTGGAAGACCAAAAACTTCTAGATTTCAAAATCCATGGCTTCTAATTCGAGAAACACTTCCAGGTATGGAGTTTTCAATAAAACAAAGCTCATCAGTTTTAACGCGTAGAGATTATATGACAAAGATATCACTAAGAAGACACTTATCATGGAGAGAGGCTTTGTCAATCATGGATTGAGTAATCGAAGTTTTCAAATTGAGAAAATCATAGTACAGAGACGTTGGGAAGTTCTATGCTACACTATCACTGCAGTAGTTGTTCCACTGGTAAAAGAATTTTACGCTAACCTATATGGAATTAACCAAGGAGTTGACTTCGTTTGAGGTAAGGGTGTACCGTTTACTCCATCTTGAATAAATGATATGTTTATGATAGAAAGTGTGTTGATCTATCATTATACGAACTATATACCAAAGAAGGATATGATGTATGATGTATACTAATTTCTGACGGATGAAAATGATAAATGGGAAATCATATACGAGGGGTACGTTAGTTTCTTTATTTCACTGCTTAATCTGATATCTAAATAATGGCATTTCTTCATCTCTGCAAAACTACTCCCTACAATGAAAATTAATAGAGTTACAAAAGAAAGTGCAATTTTAAACTATTACATTCAAATGGGAAAGCCTATTGATGTAGGATCAAATATTTTCAAATCTTTTTTTTTTGTATATTATGAATAGGCCTATATATAGACTGGGGTATCCTTCTACAATCTTCTTACTTTGCAGTCAACCTCAAGTGTCATATGAAAGTTGTGAGAAATTATTATTACCCTGGGAGCCCATGGATCTTATTGATGAAAACTATATTGGGAATGGAATGAAGCGTTGAATATTATCTTGCATCATTGATCACATGCTTCAACGCCCTTAATGCCCTATACAGTTGGAAGTTCAATAGTTTTGGAGAAGAAAATGAAGAAAATAGAAAGAGAACTTTAGAGTATCATGAATGCAATAGGAAATCTTAATTACCTTTTTGATAACTTGGATTGGAGGATGAAGGAAAACTTTGATCATACGGTAATAATTGAAGCAGGTTTGGTGTAGATGTTCAAGAAGAATTAATGGATACATGAAAATTTGATTGATCAATTCCTATACCGACCCTTCTACAATTTGTACATCCATTACCAGTCTATGGGACATATTAGAGGAGGAGAAAGTACAGGAGATGAAGAGGAGTAATTGAAGAAGTTGGACTCTCAACTCCTTAAAATTAATTATGTTTTCAATGTAATTGTGTTGGATTTGCTTTAAAACTTTGTGTGAATGTGTTGAATTTGCTTCGCTTTAAACTCATAAAACTTTAATTGTATGTTTAGTTTAGTTTTCAGCTTTCTAGTGTTGTGGCTGGATTTTGACACTAAATTAGAGTGTGATTTGCTTTATGTACGTGTGAGTGTGAGTGTGATTGAAAATCTATGTTTGTAAAAGTTTGGAATTTCATATATAAAAGTTAGCTTTTGTGTTGTGTGTAAAACTTTTCTTTGTGGAATAATTAAGGATGAATTTTATTATTTAAAAAGACCAAATTGACGTTGGAGTGAATTGGAAACAATTGAAATTGCAAAAAAGTGAAAAGTTGAATTTTTTTCACTGCCGCCGACGTCGTCCGAGTCTCGAAAATTCCCTAATCCCTTAAAATTATGTGATTTGCACAGTAAAAACACCATTTTTACCCCTTCGATCACCTTCAACCTTCGGTTGACACCCCTAGGGCTTGATAGTGCTTGGATTTGAGGCGATTAGAAGACAAAAGAAGTTTGGATTTCATCTTCTCTTGGTAAGAGCTACACTTTGAACTCAAAATTTTTAATTTTCACCAAGGATTTCTTCTACATTGCCTACATCCAAAATTTTAAAGTTTTTGGGAAGATTTTGAGAAAATCCTTTGGTGAAGAACTCTTTATTAGTGGATTTAAGTTTAGAACATTCCACTTTATGATTTTTGGAATTTATTTGGATTTTATCATTTTTTTTAGAAAAATTGCTATGGCACCAATAATGAGTAAAGGAAAGAGAAGTGGGTTTTGATGATAAAAATATGTCAACTACAAAGCTAGCATTTGTTTCAATAGTCTGCTTACAACAAAGAACGTAATTTAGGATCGAGCGTATAACAATCTGGGTGGTGAACTCGAGAGATTAATTGTTGCTCGGTAGTGGGAGAATTTCTATTACTTTCCTGTCGAGGCTATTATTGGTGTAGTCATGGAGTTCTATGCAAACTTTAGGAAGACTTCTGATGACCACGTTTATATTCATTGTAAAATGTTTGAATTCACATCTAGGAGAATTAATGAATTTTATCAGTTACAAGATATATATAATTGTAAGTACAAAGCATTCTTTATTACAAATGAGGCCCTAGAGGAAGTTATTTCATTTCTTACTCATGGGAAAGGAGCTTCGAATGTGGAATCATGTTAAGATAAACTTCCCTGCTTCTATGTTAAATGTAGTTTCCAAGGCCTGACATTACTTTATATCGGTCATAATGATACCTACATATCACCATAGCGATGTTATCAAAGATAAAGCCATCCCGAACTCTATATTCATGAGATGAGCAGGATAGATGTAGGCTCTATTATTTATAGAAACACTCGTTCTATTGCTTTGGGTGAAACGACTGGTGGATTAGTGCACCCTGCCTTAATCTTCACATCATGTGAGTAGACAGGAGTTAATTTTAGAATTGATGAGGAAAGGATTGAGCTTCTTAAACCGATTGGTCCTGTAAACATTAGAACCTATGAATCTCATGTTGGATGGAGATCGGGAAGTAGGAGTAAGGATATTCCTTCGACTTCTAGCACTCCTACTCTCCGCGTACTTATGGAATAAATGATGATCTAGCAGGGAAATATTTTAAGAATGGAGAGCAGGATTGAAAATTTGGAGGCCAGAAATGCACATAATGATAATTTAACAATCCATAAGTTTGAATATGACGATGCATATGATGTTGTTATGGTTAGATACATGAGGGGTGACCACTTGGTACAGTTTCCTAGTCACCCTATCTTTATCCATTATCAGTAGCAAAACGTTGATGTAGAAGAAGAAGATGATGATGATGAGTGGTGATCTCTTATTAGTCATGCTCTTGATCTTTTATTTAGTTTATTGTTTGTTGTATTTTGTTATTGTTATTTTTTAATTGTTAAGAGTGAAACTTTGATTTGTATTTAAATGTGGTGTTGTGAACTATAAATTATAGAAATGTTATGAAGTTGAAAATTATTTTAGTACTATTTTTTGATTTTATTACTTTGTTGTATTTTAATTTTTAGTTAACTCTTTCTCAGCAAACATTTTTATATATTATATGCTATTTAACATTTCAAGTTTTGTAGTATTTCATATTAGCACATGCAATATTTTAGAGTTAAGTTTCAAAATTAGAATCTTCAACAACTAAGTCTTTTCTTTATATATTAACTATTTTCTTTCACCCTGAAATTTCAATTTTTCATGCTTACTCTTTTAAAAATTTACGTTTAAGAGGGAAGAAAATTTCATTTTTAGGGAAAGAAACTTAATTTTATTTGTCCTCAATTGACTCTATTTTTAAATCTTTAATTTTACATGACCTATGGTGGTACAACCTAACTTTGGATAATTATATTTATGTTTATAAATATGTAGTAAACTTAAGTAAAAATTTTCAATAATAAAGGTTAATTTTAGAGATTAAGATATTTGTTATGATAGAATAAGAGTATGTTTTTCCATTGTAAGTAAAGGAATTTGTATTTTTGAAGTATTAAGAATCTTAGAGTTTCATGTAAGAAAAAAAGAATAAAACTTTATGAAAATCTTCAAAACTAATATGAATTTATAAAGTGAAGGGATGTGAAAAGTTTTTAACTTTAAGAAGAGGATAATGAAGTTTAAAATCATTGAAGGCTATCCAAATATAGTAATTCTCACATACTAAAAAAAGAAAAAAAAAGAGATAAAAAAAAATGGATTGAAAATGATCCTGAAAGAAAAGAAAAAAGGACGTGAAGATAAGCTTGAGGAGATGCCTAATAAAAAATTGGCTTCACTTAAATCAATTTAAGGAAGCCGGCTTGGCTACATTCTCTAAACTTATATTTAAGTATTAGCACATTTACTAATAAAGTTTTCATAAATTTCTTTTTTCATATGGATATTCTAAGTGACTTTAATATGACAATTTGCATTTTTTCTTGAAAAGAATAGATAATTGAAAATCTTAGACTTGACTGCTAAATATTCTTATATCTTTAGTATTAACTGGAGTAATTTTAATTTTTTCTTAAGTTGTGCTACTATATTAAGTAGAACAAAATATAGAAATCTTGAAGTTAAAACTCTTTGCCATAAGTCATATTTTTATGTAGTAAAGGAGTTACTTGAGGACAAGTAACATTTAAGTTTGGGGGAATTTGATGCACCAAAAATATATGCAATTTTTAAACCTATATTTTATTCTTATTTTTTACGATATTGCACTTAAAATGAAGGTATTTTTTTATTTTTTTTTTTTAAGTTGATGATTTTTAGGACTTGAAGTAAAAAAGAAACCAAAAAGGATGGAATTTGGAGTCTAAATGGCATTTTGGAAAAAATACTCAACGCCGACGGTGCCAGACAATGCTTTGGCAAAAAGTACTCAGCAACGACGGAGCTAGAGTGGGCGCCAACAACGTCATTTGAAAGAGAGCATAGAAATAAATTCGGGCCACGGGCGCCGACGACACCATCGTGGGTGCCGACGGTGTCAAGGTTGGTGCTAGGCAAAATTCTAAAAGATTCAATGAATTTGGACGTTTTTTGAAGAGTAATTGGAGGCACCTCTTAGAATATCGACATTATGATTTATTTAGAACAAAAATTACTCTGAAAAGGTATTAGTTAGAGGGGCCTAGAGTGTAATTGAGTTTACTTGAGTGTTCTATTGTTTAGTGTGGTGAGTCCAAGTGTAATTTTCTCGTAAGAGTTGTTAAGAGAGGCAGAGAAGTCAGAGATTTATTCTTCCATACATCTTTAAAGATAAAATCAAGAGTCTTGTAAAGAGAGAAAGAGTTCAAGAGAGGCTAAAAGAGATTTGCTTTGAGAAAGAGTTATAGATAAGTGGTGTTTGTTTATTATTGTTGTAGAAACTTTCTTTTATTTATGAAATTCATATTTTGTTGTATCTTTCGAATGAGGTCTGAGTAGTTTTCTTTGTCTTTCTCCCTACACTGAGATATGGTGAAATGAAGAGATAATTTGGATGTGCCAATTTTAAAATATAAAATAAATTGTGATGATTTTTCACTCCGTTCTTAATTTACTTTTCGATTTGGCCAATTGAAATGTTAAAATCTATTGTGAAACATATGATCCGGGAAATGGAGTATGAGTTCTACAAAAAAGTGAGAATCACATTCAATTCTATGAAGGAGTGTTTCGTTCATGGAATTGCGTGCAAATAAATAGGGAAATATATATTATTGGGCAAAAAATTAGAGATTTTTTTGTGATAGATGATACACAATAATATATGCATTTTTAGACTCATATTTTATACTTAATTTTTATGATATTACACCTTAATGGAAGGTATTTTGATGTTCTCTTGTAGGTTGTTGATTTTTAGGACTTAAAGCAAAAAGAAAGCAAAAGGATGGAATTTGGAGTCAAAATGATATTTTTGAAGAAGTACTCAATGTCGGCCACGCCAAGGGCAGCGCCAACGACGCAGAACAACAGAACAGCTAAAATTTTTACTCAGTGCTGACAGCGCCAAAGGCGGTTCCCTATTCCTAGAAGGTTCGATGTATTTAGACGATTTTTGAAGAGAATTTGGAGGCAACTCTTGGAGAACCGGCCTTAGGCTTTATATGAGGCCGAAATTTATTAGGAAAGGGAGTCCTTTTCACTCCTAGACATTTCTCCACGCTCCATTTTCGCCATTCTTCATAATCCATCTTCATTCCACCACCATATTAGAGTCCATTAATGATTTTTCTTTTATTTTTTAGAGATTGTGTGGTGAGATTTAGTGTGAAACTTTCTGTAATAGTGTTGGAGAAGGAGAAAAGTGAGAGTATCTTCTTCCTGCATTTCTAAGGAAATGCTACAATGGATTTGCTTTGAGAAAGAGTTCCAGATAATTTTTGTTTGTTTATTATTGTTGTATAAAATTTTTTTAATATATGAAATTTGTGTTTTGTTGTGTCTATCTCATGAAGTCTGAGTAGTTCACTCTATCTTTCTCCCTACTTTGAGATATGGTGAGATGAAGAGATAATATGATGTGCCAATATTAAAATATAAAATAAATTATGATGATTTTTCAACTTTGAACTTAATTTACATTTAAATTTGGCTAATTAAATTATTAAAATATGTTGTGAAACATATGAATAAGGAAATGGAGTATGAGTTCTACAACAGAGTAAGGATCACATTTGATTTCATGAAGGAGAAATTCGTTCATAAAATTAAGTACAAATAAATAGGAAAATATTCTTTGTTGGGTGTAGAATTGGAGAAACTTTAGGGTGACAGACTAAAATCCCCAATTTAGTCTTAGTCTTTAAAATCTAAAGCGAGAGTTAGCTTTCAGGTGAAGGGAAGTGGGAGCTGGTATCCTTGTAGCCTAGCCACGGATTTAGGGACTAAACTTAGGATTAGCCAATGATTTTCTATGCATTATATCAGGGTAGAGAGTTACAATTGCTCCTATTTTGCACAATACATATTATAAACATTTATCTCATCTCATTTCACCAGAACCTCATTGTAGTGGGAAGGATGTTTTTTCACAAAAGAAATCTTCATTACATAAACATGTTAGTAGATTAGTATTTACTTTTTAAACTTGACATTTCTATTTTGCTAAAAGTACTTTAGTTTTTATAACATATCAACATTTGAAATTAGTGAAAGTGATTTCATTTGTTTTTTAGTAAATTTCCTAGTAAAACTTATATTTGCCTATTTACACCTTCCATGTGGGATCGATATTTGGGACTTAAATAGAAAGTCCTTCATTACTTGTTAACGATATGTATACTTGCGTAGAATCCCATTATTAATTGCCTATAATTATATATATATATTACGCAACTTACTTTTCATATAAGGATCAAGTTTTTGGCGCTTAGTGGTGTCAGCTTCATAAATCTATACATATAAAAAATCAGGATCAATATAGTAAAATCCTCAATTTGGTCATAGTGTTTAAGAACTAAAGCGAGAGTTTGCCTTCAGGGGAAGGGAAGTGGAAGCTCTGGACTGAGAGTCAGTATCCTCCCAGCCTAACAACGAATTTAGAAACTAAACCTAAGATTAGCCAACGATTTTCTATAACACTTGACTAAGGGTAGGGAATTAAAATTGCTCCTACTTGACACAATACAAATTCAAAATATTTATCTCTCTCATTTAACAAAAAACTCATTGTAGTGGGAAAGATGTTTTCTCATATTTGATAACTTCATCACAGAAACTAGCTTGGTAGTTATAGTTTAACTTTACTTTACAGACTCGCTAGTAGTTGATAATTTAGTTTTGATAGCACCTTAAACATTTGAAATTAGAATAGTAGACTTACTTTATTATTTTGAAATTTATAATTTAAATTACTATATCAAATTTAAACTTTCCCCGTAGGATCAATATTTGGGGCTTAAACATAAATTCTTGTATTACTTGATAACGATACGTATACTTGCGTAGAATCCCAACATAAATTGCTTCAATTTCTTATTAATAAATAATGAACCAAGTTTTTGGCATCGCTGCAAAGTGGAGTCAACTTCATTAATTTTACACAACTATAATTATCGGGATCATATCCCATAGAAACCACCAGAACTTTGTAGTTACACAACAAGACAAAGCTAAACAGACCCTCAACCCTCCAATTTGTTGTTAAAAATTAGAAATAGAAACTCAATAGTACCCCAAAGAAACCACCAGCATATCATACCTACACAACAAAAGATCTAACTGGCAAGGGCCAAAATTTCTTACCTTTCTGTGAGGAGATCAAGATAACAGAAAGACAAGGATAAAGAGAAGAGGAGGAAGACGACTAGGAAAGGTAAGGGGAGAAGATCGCATGTTGCTCATTTTCACGGTATCAACTACTGTCGCAGTTAGGGAAAGGTAAGGGGCACGATGGTAAAACTCATGTCGAGGAAGCTGGGCCATGACATATAGCTGGCTTTCAGCTTTCCCACGAAACAATAGAAAGTTGTGGCAGCAACGCCACCCCAAACAGAAAAAAAAAACAACAATGTGTAGCGCTGCNTAATATAAATTACTATCTCAAATTTAAACCTTCCCAGTGAGATCGATATTTGGGTCTTAAACATAAATTCTTGTATTACTTGATAACGATACGTATACTTGCGTAGAATCCCAACATAAATTGCTTCAATTTCTTATTAATAAATAATGAACCAAGTTTTTGGCATTGCTGCAAAGTGGAGTCAACTTCATTAATTTTACACAACTATAATTTTTGGGATCATATCCCATAGAAACCACCAGAACTTCGTAGTTACACAGCAAGACAAAGCTAAATAGACCCTCGACCCTCCAATTTGTTGTTAAAAATTAGAAATAGAAACTCAGCAGTACCCCAAAGAAACCACCAGCATATCATACCTACACAGCAAAAGATCTAACTGGCAAGGGTCAAAATTTCTTACCTTTTCTGTGAGGAGATCAAGATAACAGAAAGACAAGGATAAAGAGAAGAGGAGGAAGACGACTAGGAAAGGTAAGGGGAGAAGATTGCGTGTTGCTTGTTTTCGCGGTATCAACTACTATCACAGTTAGGGAAAGGTAAGGGGAACGGGGGTAAAACTCACGTCGAAGAAGCTGGGCCACAGCATATAGATGGCTTTCAACTTTCCCATGAAATAATAGAAAGTTGTGGCAGCAATGCCACCCCAAACAGAAAAAATAACAGCAACGTGTAGCGTCGCATGCCCTTCCTTCCCCCCCCCTCCCCAACATACCATAAATCTATAGAGCCTCACAAGGTGGGAAAGCTGGGCAAGGGAACAAATAAGTATTTTCATATCACATTTGTAAAGTTTTGCAAGCTTAAGGAACATGGAATCAAGTAATTTGGCATTTACCAAACATGTGTGATTTGTAGACTTCATTTTGAGATTTGTAGATTTATATTATGGCAAGTAGTAACCATGTTAAAGTAAAAGCCCGACATAAATGAAGAATTTTAAAATTTCTTTTAAATGTTGAACTAAAAGTTTCCGAAGTATGTAAAAATATAAAAAGAAAAGTTTGGGACTCGTCCATCCTTTATACTGAAACTTTTATTTAATTTGATGAGTCCCGAGAAATTTCTTTTAAATGTTGAACTAAAAGTTAAAAGAGGGCAATAGTTTATTTGGAAGGTAGAAATATAAAAAGAAAAGTTCGCATTAAATATGTACTAACATAGCTTAAGTGTACAACTAAGAAGTAATTGTCAAGATCATCACAAATTGGATGACTTGGGACTCCTCCATCCTTTATATAATGTAAAAAGACATCAATTCAAGATGTTCAACGAGCAGACTCCAGTACAAACATTTCGGAGGTCGAACACTATTGGCTAAGCACCCAAGGCTAAGCACCAAATATCGAGTGATTGAGGTTGAATACCAGGCCAAACATTAGTAGCTAGACACTGGCAGAAGATTGCTTGGAGCTAGATATTTGAAGGTTAAGTACTTGAACCTTCATGCCTCAATAGGTCAACTAAAAGTTGACTTCTCCCAACGCCCCAAATAACACTAGGGGTAGGGTAATTTGTTTCCCAAGGTTAATACATAGATATCTATGACTAGATAGCCCCAAATATATCATTTCTTAAGGGCCAACCACTAAAAATAGAGAAAATTGAATGTAAGAAAAGATCAATTGAGATCTTCAATCTAAAAATCTATCTCTTTGTCCTAGATATTTCTCCTCTAATTTAACATCTTTTGCTCTCTCTCTTTGTTCATGCTATATTCCTTGGTTTTCATTCAAGAGAAAGTATGGGTTAACCACCTTGAAAAGCTGTCGTGAGTGTGGATCACGCCAAAAACAAAAGATAAGTCACACAAGGAGAAGAACCTGTGAAATTATGAAAAATGGACTACACTAAGGATTTTTTAAATCAATTAATCCATTAACTTAAGGAGTAGATAATGAAAGTTATTAGAGGATGTTTGCTTAAGGGTTAGCTCCACAATCTCAATTTGCGGTTCATCCACATTAAGGAAGAGAACCTGGAGTCAATGCTAGAAAAGCCCTCTCACCAGCCCTTGGTCATAGTGATGACACTTATTACCTGGAAAGTACGGAAACTACACCCCTAGTTTGTGATAGCCAAGAACATGCCAATGCACTGCGTCTCACTCATCAATAAATGCCTTCTCCAACTAGATCTTGAAAGTTAAAGCACCCAAAAACTTCAAGATTCCAAGCCTAGAACACTACTAAAGAAGATATCACTCATCCGACCATGCCACCTTTTTTAGAGTGAATGACACACATATGTGTCAAAGGTTCTTTATGACTCTATGGAGTCCACCCTTTGATTGTTCAATAGTCTATTATTATGAGAAATTACATTCTTCGTTGAGTTTAAAAAAATGGTTATAACGCAATTTTTTAGTGTATAAAAGCTTAATAAGAAGTCTCATGCACTCTTAAAACTAAGATAAGGACATGCAGAGTCCATGTGTGCCTCCATAATCTGCTCCTAGAAGGAAGAACAAGTAGTGAAAGATTTGAAACATGTTGTCATCCACGTAACTCACTCACAAAGGTTCTAAGAGACTTTTTTTAGTATACGCATTGGGTCCACAACACCTAAATATAGTGGTTGAGTTATTATAACTTCCTCTCAACCACATATCTGTAGAAGAATACAAACCACCTTTGATCCTCCAGGGTACACTGAAGAGAAGCTCCCACGAGTGCTCACATGGAGCATAGGCATGACATGGAGAATTGTCAATAACACTGGAGCTTTATTGAGAAACAAATTAAATCATGAAAATTAAAAGAATTCATTTAAACAAGAATGATCACCCAGTGGTAGAGGAAACTCTAGTAGGAGAAGATCAAAATGATCCTACTCACGTCCATGTCATATATATTATGTTCATCAAACCGGCCATCCTTAGAGGAGATGGAGCTGAAACCTCTTGGCAATCTACTTGTAGATGCTTTTGTTGAGAGAACTATGTATGGAAATCTCTTATCAACCATGTGTTAGGCACTGATTTCCCACCAGTTTCATGAAGGATTATTTTTTTTTAAGGTTGATCCTTTCAGCAACACAATTGCGGTCACTGCCCTCATTGCCAATTTTTAGATTTGCAACATTCTTGTCAATACACAAAGTTTGGTGAACATCTTGTTCAAATCTATCTTTGATAAAATAAACCTTAAAACTGAGTGCCTTACAGCCACATTCAAACCACTATATGGATTCTTGGGTGAGAGGAAAGAAGTATGGGAAGCGCTAGCATTGTCTATCAGTTGGACAAAAGAATTTTAAAACTATGATTGATTTCAACATGCTTCACTTGTTGGTAACTTATTACATCATCATTGAACTTCATTTTCTGAATACCTTCAAGTCCATTGTCTTGAGATACTGCTTGGGTGTAAAATTCCTTAAGGAAAAAAAATAATCACTATCAGAGGAAGTTTAGATTAATCACACACTTGCTACTTGCAAGCCATCAATAGTTTAAACTAGCAACAACTAGAATTGGTTACTTAGCAAGGAAATGGTCTGAAGGCCAATAAAGCCATTGAAAAGATCTCAGCTATTATTAGCAAAGCTAGTAATAGTTTTTGGTTGAGTGTGTATTTTGATTTTCTTCAGAATGACAATTTAATATAGGTTATTTAAGAATATTGTGAAGTAATATCATGATCAACAAAGGCATGTCAAGAGTCTTTATCAAACTCACTTATCATAAATGCAACATCAAACACACATCTTGAGTTGTTGAGTAAAAGATGAGGTAAGTAAAACTCATGCTAGAAGAGCCAATCTTGGAGGAAATGCATAAGCTATTAAAGATGCTACATCAAGAAAGTGCAATATTTAAACTAGATAGAGAACATAGTGTTAATCTAAAAAAACAAATGGTAAGTGGTAGTTTTTTTTTACTTTATTAGTCTAAAAAAGCATGTATAAATAGTATTAAACCTTAATCGAGGATTGACATGCTCGTGGATGTCGCCATCAACCACTCAAACACGTGTTTCTTAGATTCCTTCTATTGGTACCATTAAATAAAAATACAACTTGCAGATCCTGAGCAGACAAAATTCATCATAATATATTATTTCTTTAATAATGTAATGCCCTTATGGCTTTAAAATGCAGACGCTTCCTATAAATAATGATGTATGTATCATTTTCAAATAAAAAAAGATAAAAATATTGAAGTTTATGTTGATGATGTAAACACACAAACAACAGATTACAAATCTAAAAAAAAACTTTTAAGACTCTATAAAAGTATAGCATGAAGTTAATCTCACTCAAATGCATGCTTGATGTCAGGATAGAAAAGCTCTTAGGCTACCTATTAGCATCTAAATTGATATGCACCAATACAAAAAGTGTTAAAACACTAGCAAATATGTCATCCCCTAATAAATTAAAGAAATACAAAAGTTGTCATCATACATTTCATCTCCAACTCTAGAGATAAATGTGCAAGTTTCAAAGTAGTGAGGAATACTAGCAAATTTGCATAGAAATTTGAGTGTGAAGCCTTTTTATGACTAAAGGATTTCTTACCTTTGCTACATCTGCTCTGATATACATTTAAAATGTGATTTTATATGTTTGATTTTAATCTAGTTTTTGTTAGTTCTATGCATTTGAAAGGTATTTGTGATATATTTTACAAGACCAAGCTAACAAGGATGATGTTATATGATATTTAAGAGATTGGTGTTTGGTGTAGGAGCAAAGCATAGGCATCAACCAAGCAACACCTAGGAGCTCAAACATGGGTTCAAACTAACTAAGACTGAGAAAACAAGAAGTAAGACTCCATTTTTTGGAGCCAAGAAGCCATGAACCAACACTTAATCATTACATACTGGTGCCTACATGCCAAATATCCCAGTATGGAGTCTTAAGAAATAGAAACGTGGCACTAGACCTACAATACGTTGGTACTAGAGCCCGATGCTTAGGTGTTTCTTCAAGAGTTTTGGTGATTTTGACTGTTCAAAAGCATTGATTTGCGAAGATAATATAAAAATTCACTTTTCAAGACCATTGGGAGAAGAGTTATAAATGTTTAGACATAGGGGAAGAATTCCAGTACAAAGCAAAAGTATGTGAGATCGATATTTTGAGTGCATGTGAGCATTATATTGTATAATTGCTCATGTAATCTCAGTATGTCATTTAGAGTAGGAAGAAAGAAAAATGTGGCTTTTTTGGATAATTTATTTCTAGGTTTTAAGTTTCAACTTTTCATTTAAATCTTTCTAATAAGTGATTTTTTTATTGTATTGTCTTCAAGCGTGATTGGCAAGTAAATACTCTTTTCTTTCTTGAACTGCCAAGGTAGAAAAAATATGCTTGAATTTTATTTTGTGATTAAAACTTAACTTTAAAGTGGTCATGAATCAACCATCCTTTCTTCATTAATTTGCAATCAAGCTAAATGCATAGTTAAAATATTTTGTGATCTAGTTATTCTACAGCAACCTAGTGAAAAAACTAGGTTAATTCACACTAATATAGAAGAGTAGGAAAACTGCTTCTGCATTAGTGTGGTCTTGAATGGAAACTAAAGGATCTTAAGTTAATTCCTTTATTTATGAAACTAAACTTGTATGATTATCTAATCTTCTTAGAAGCTTGAGATGGGATAAGAGCAGAGTTGCTCCTAATTTTTAGCCATAATTTGAATCACATAGTAAAACTTAGATTCTTCTATTAACAATTCAGGGAAGAAATTTTCAAGTGTATGAAAAACTCACCTCATTTTCACCTCTTTAACTTAGGCTTCACTTTTCAAAAAAATAGGTTTATAATGTTTCAAAATTACTAACTTCTTTCAAGCTAAATTCTTAATAAGTATATTTTAACTTTTTTTTGGAATTTAGAGGTTCGCTCGTTCCTCTTCAGATTGATATACAAAATCAGTTCAATATTCTATTTGGAAGGCTCGTATACTTACATGTATCATTTTTGCATCATAAAATTTAGTTCATATTAATTTTTTTGGAACTATTGCTAGGGAATGAAGTTGACTTTTAAATTTTAGGAAAGAATCAGTTGAACAATTAGGATTTAGGCTGGAATATAATTTTATTGAATTTTTTTTATTGTATTTTTTATTTTTTGCGGTAGAAAAATACAAAATATCTCTTGCCATTTGCTTCCTATTTTTAGTGTTTATTTGGTGTGCAGGTTTTGATGCATTTCAATTATTGTGAAAGTTATGTGTTTTGCTTTTTTTTCTAATATCTACTTGTTTATCTACTTGGCATTTTTTTCTGAGTTCTTTTTTTTTGTGACTTGATATGTGTTAGTTGAAGACCAATCACTAGATTATCTTATTTGTGTATACGTAGGATTGGAACTTCAGAACTAGTACCTTATGGCCCTTAACATAGAAAAATTATAAGAAAAATTAAAAAACTTAATAGAAGTAAAAAAGCAAATAAGAGAGATGACAAACATACCATAGGAAGAAGATAATATTTGTAGGCTCAATAGCATGCTTATACCACATAGAAAAATTACCAACCCAATGATAAAGGAGATTCACTTAATTATTAGCAATCCTACCATCAAAGCGACTCATTTGAACTAAAATCAGTTATCATCCATAAGGAAAAATTAAATTTGTTAGGGGGTACATCCATAGTAGAACTTAAACTCCACTTAGCCTTTTTTGTAGAAATATCTGCCATATTTGGGTATAATGGTGTTTCCATCTAAATAATTACGCTAGGGCTTCTTCTTTATTACTTAAGAATAATGCTAAAATGTGGCTCAACTCCTTAGCACTAAGATAAATTACCAAGTAGAGAACTTCAAGTCAAAAATTCCTAGCTAAATACTTTCCTCCAACCAAAATGATAAAACTTGGTAATGAATTAACCTCATTTACTTATTTAGATGGGGAATCAATTTATGAATCCAGGAAAAGATTTATGGAGCTACTTTGAAAATGTTCCCATCAAGTTTTATTATATTGATTATCATTCAAACCCTTTATAATAAGTTGGCGGGTTTGTGGAGGTTAATAATAAATGCTATAGTTGGGTGGGGAAATTATGTTCAAGCTTTTTGAAGAGGCATATTCATTGATCAAGGAGATGGTGAAAAAAATGTTTCAATGGCCTACAGATAGAGTTTGGATGATAAAATTAACTAGTGTGCATGACACTATTGTATTATAAATGTCAACCACACAAGTAATTGTTATCTCTGAGACTTTAGATAATTAATGGTTAAATTCCTCTCCAAGATTAGTAGTAATAGAAGAAAATTTTTATGAATAACTAGTTTATCCTAATTTTGTGCCAAAATAATCTATTAAGGTTATAACTAACAGGTTTAATAACCCATATTATAACACCTCA
>NEWO01000711.1:291013-310250 GCA_003013225.1 Phalaenopsis aphrodite
CATAAATTCTCTCAATGAGATTTCTTGAAGCTTTTTGATGCAATGCTTCACTTCATGAAGTTTCTTTGTGTGAAAAAAATTTATTTTTAGAATAATTTTTAAATTGGGTTCGCATGATGAGGATGAAGCAATCCTACTATTATTATCTCATAACATTGATGATAGAGAGCATGACAATGATGATCAATGAAAAAGTTTCTTTGAGGCATTTCTTATAAAATTTTCAAAGTGAACCCATAGGGATATGAATGCATAATATTCTCTCAAAGAAATTTCCTGAGACTCTCTAATACAATGCTTCACTCCATGAATTTTCTGTGTGAAATGAATTTCTTTTTAGCATGATTTTTTAAATTGGGTTTTCATGAGCATGATGAAGCATTCCTATTGTATTTGTTTCCTAGCAGTGCTGATATTGATCATGTAAATATTGATCAATGAAAATGTATCATTGAGGCACTTCTTATAGAAAGGGTAATTATGCATAATATTCTCTCAAAAGAGATTTCATGAAGCTCTGTGATGCAATGCTTCACTCTATGAAGTTTCTGTGTGCGAAAAGAAATTCTTTTCAGAATAATTTTTGGAATTAGGTTTGCATGAGTACGATGAAGCAATCATACTCTTTTGTCTTAGAGCATTGATGATAGTGAGCATGAAAATGATGATCAATGTCAAAGTATCTTTGAGGCATTTCTTATAAAATTTTTTTAATTATACTCAAGAGCTATCAATACTTAATATTCTGACAATAAAGAGAAGCACCGCAACCAAAAACACCCCAACTATCGAGTACAAAACAAAAAAAAAACACAGTCGAAATCAAACTCCCCCTCCCCCATAAGGCCTCTTCTTCTGCTCAAATTCACAGTAAACAAAAGCACCAACACCAACGACACCCAACTTTCAAATACACGACAAACAAAAACACCATTCCCCATGAGACCTCTTCTTCTACTCAAATTTATAACATACAAAAGCATCAATGCCAAACAGAAACACCATAACCAAAATCCATAACAAGAAATAGAAGCATCAACACCAAATAAAATCAAACAAAAATACCACAGTTGAAATCCAAATGGTGCAAAACCATGAGAAACTAAAAGATCTTAAAGAAGAGGAGCAAAACCACCTAGTTAATATATGGAAAGGGGATACAGAAAGAAGATGACGTCTAAAAAAATTGGTTAGGGCAAAAGAAGTGTGAGCGCTGCGGGAAAAGAAAGGGCTGACAAAGAAGGAGGGGTTGAATCCAAGGGGCAAGTGCAAAAATGAAAGGAGGAGAAATTTGGGGCACAGGGTTGGACTCGCGGCCTGTATTTTATTAAATTGCAGTTGCATCGCAGAAAAAACACAGCCCAAATGACAGAGAAGAGTGGCCCTAAGCCACACTGCGAACGCAAAGCACCCCCTCTCCCCAAATGGCCCTCAATCCCACACAATCCAAGTCAATCTATTATTATCCACAATAGTGAGATTAAAGGTTACTTTAAGTCCTCTTTTTGGCTTGAGGTATGGCTAACCCTTATCTTTTTTCTGTTATGATGAATGTTTTCTCTAATCTTCTAGACTCTCAACATTCTAATTTAAATGATGATTAGACTAAAATGAATAGATGTATTAATTCCCTCTTATACATGTTGATGATTTATTTGGCCTTGAAAGGCTGATCTAAACTCCATAAATAAGTTATCTTCAATATTCCTTACTTTTGAATTAAATGCCAATTTTATTGTTAATCCTTCCATTTATAATATCTCTACTTTAAATCTTTTGACATGCTTATGCAATAACAAATTTTCATGCCTATTATTTTCAACCCAAGGCACTCCCTTGGGATAACTTGGGTGTTATTATTTGTTCTTCAAAGCCGAATGCCTCTGATTGCCTTAAGATATTGGAGAAAATACAATAATGATTATTAGGCTAAAAAACCAAAACATTTTTCCTTGTACTAGAAGGTTATAATTGATTAGGACTACTATATGGAACTATCACATTTATTGATTTTGATTAACTACTAGCCTTAAAAGCTTGAGAAATATGATCGCTTTCACTTCTGATAACTTTTTGGATAAAATTATGCTAAGAATAAATTTCAAACCATAGCCTGGAGCACTTCCATAGAACCAAAAAAGAGTGGTAGATTTGGTCTTCCCAATCTTGACATCACCAACCATATGTCCAAATCTAAGACTTTTTGGAGCCACTATTAAGTCCATTTCAAAAATTTCTAATTGGTATCTTTCTTGGATTTCCTTGGTTCAATATGAGAGCTTGAAAGTCTAATGTTGGTATAAGTTAAAATTAGAACATGTATGACTTTATATATTACCTATAATATTAATCCTCCTTTGTACACTTACCCTTTCCTCAAAGGCTTTACTCTTTATGATAAGTTTGGCATACCCATTCATACTAACTTTTTGAAATCATTTTTTATCATAATTTATTTTTACCATCTTCCACTTCATTGGAATATTTCACTCAATTCATTTTTACTACCTACATTGGATACAATTACATGATTTGCACTTTGTTGAGTAAACATCTGCTCTCATAAATCAATTTACATTTGTGCTTATGAAAGCTATCTCAAGGAGTATTGGAGTGGCTACATTTGATTCAAAGGTTGTTCTCTCAACTTTGCTTTGATAGTTTAGAAAATAATAATTGATGTCCTCAAAATCAATGACATCTTTATAATAAACGGATTATTGTGAAACAAAACATTATGTAATTTACTTATTTATGATGTAATTTATTCTCACATATCTTTTGAGTGTCCTCATTCTCATGTTGTGCTTAAACACTATGTTATTAATGGAAATTATTTTCCTTATTAAGAGAAATCTTTTTAAAATGCTTACTCATTGCAATACTTTTTATTATAAAATTTATGAAATATTTTTCCTTTTATTTGTGCATATTAATGCTTATTATATATGGATGAAATGGAATGACATAATCTTCAAGAATTTATCAACTTATTTCGATTTTCTTTTTAAAAAATACACTTGTCTATTAGATAGAAAAATAAGAATTGAAAATTTGAATATGGGATACAAGATCAAATCAGCACTATTTACAGAACTTGAAAGTCTCTTATTCTTCTTACACTTTTGCTCTTTCTTAGAATAAAGATTAATATTTTATACAAATATAATTCTACTTTTGACTTTATTTTGGCAAGCTATGATGAAATCAAAAATTTATTAATGGGCTCAATTGATTGATATTTTAGACAACTGATAATTGCTACTAACAGCGACATTTAACAATATTTCTTAGAGGATGTTTTGGTACTTCTCTATATTTTATATCTCTAGGTAGTCACTTTCATTTTTACCATTATGTTGTATTGTTTTGATGGTTCTTTTCCCCATTCTTTTTGAACACATACAACTTCATTCATTCTCCACTATATGGACCTACAAAGTAGTGATGCTTTTTGTTGTCTGTGACTTTCTCTACTTTTTATAGTGCTTCCTTTGCTTTATTTAGATGAGCCTTCCTATTTTATCTTTCTTTAGATATCGTCTTTTGTGGTTGTCTCTTGATAGGAAGCATTATTGTGTTTAATGACTTAACTTATTAGATACACTAAGCTTCTTCAATTCCTTGGCAAGCAAGCTCATCACTTCCATTGTATGTCTTTAATAGCCATAGATGGAGCCTTTTTCATTTAAGTAAATTTGAATATTCCCATCACCTTTTTATGCTTTTTCTATTTTAAATTTTTTACAAGGAAAAGTTTTTCTTTTAATTTTCTTGTATTTAGTTCTTTAGTTGCAATGGATTTTTTTGTTTATTAATAAATTGGATGTTACTAGTGTTCATTTTGTCCCAATAAAAAAAAAAATTACTTGACAAAATATATACATCTCGCCTTCATGCATGATTGAATACTATAATTTTGGTATGTTCTGTATCTTGTTATAGGTTTGATTCAATCATGATTTTAAGAAATGGAGAAGATAAGGAGAATACAACTATTGGTGAGACAGATGATTATGGAGTGAATGTACTATTTTTATTGTTTTAATAATTTGAAGGTGTTGGAAATATAAATATGAGAGTTTGTATGTGGAATTTGTAAATTGAAAACTCATATTTATGTAAATCCAACTTAAAAAATTGAAGGCAATGAAATAATATACGTGTGATCCATCAAAGGCATGGAGATGATGATAGTTTGATGAGAACAGTTTTGCTCTTTAATTAAGGATTCATTTGAACAGGCATTTGAGCTCCATTTCGTTCTATAGAAAGCCGATAAAATACAAATGCTTCAGTAGCGTATTCAATTTTTCGATAATTTCTTTTCCACTACAACCACTAGCGGGTCGTGGTTCAAGCAAAGAAGGGCAGATTGGGTTTGTGGCATATAACTTCCGAAGGCAATGGAAGGCTGATGCAGAATGGAGGGTTGAGTTTATTAAGATAAGTGCTGTTAAAAAATCACATAATATTTTTTATTTAAATAAAGCAGAGACAATTCACTTCCATCCTTCAAACTTACACGCGTCGAAGAAATAATAATGAAGACAAACACCAGCTCCCACGCAAGCCTTAGCTTCGGTGTAAATCGCCACGCGTCAAATTTGGCTGCCTTAAATTTGGTCAGTATAGCTTGATTGGCAGCAGCAATCTTTGCTCCTTCTCTCTAGACCAGCAAACTTGCCTTATCAATACTTCGAAACACTTTCTATACAGTACAAAATTTTCGTGGGGAAAAAATGATTTTGTGTGTGGAGTGTGGAACGAGGAGCAACCCGTGCCGGTGCAAGGTGGTTGGGCCGACGGTTGGCCTTCTGGCATGCGGATTGGCGGCGTTGGTAGAGTGGCCAGTTGGTGCGGTTGTGTATATTTTCCGGCACATGAAGGGTCGCCGCATAATGGCGCACCCAGTTAATGTTGTTTACCCCCGCGTTTCCAATTCAGTTCCTATTTAGGATCTGATTGGCGCAGCTACAGCTAATTGAATCATCTGCTGATAAGCTTATTAAAAATAAACTGCTAATATGCTAGGTGCAGTAATTATTACAAATTTTTTTTTTTTTTTTTTGAAAAACTCAGTTTGATTGCGTTTATATGTTCCTGGCCATATGTACTACTATTTTATTTCAAAAATGGGGCTCATCACGAGAACTCAAGATGGTGTAATTTTCCTTTGGGTTTTGGCGTTGTGTAAGTTACTGTTTGGGATTCTGTATATTTCGTTTGCCATTGATGATGTTTTAAGTGCTTTTTTTTCCATCATTGGTAAATGAGTGATGCTTTTGGTAGCGATGCAATCAATCAATTCATATTATTAAGCTTGGATCCAAGTCTGGGAAAGAATCGGCTAAATATACTATAAACTCAAGCTTAATTAACAGCTTGACATGATTACCCGTAAAATACATGCAAGGAAAATTAGAAACATATTTGAGGTAATTGTTAATTCGCCGAGGACATATTTGTTCAATTTAAAGGCCGCGAGGCAAACTTGTTAAACTAAGCTCAACATAGATTCTTCAAATAGGTTTGTGTACAATGGTGCTCACTATCTGAGTTCAAATCAGACTCATTGGTTGAACCCTAAGTAGACTCATCAACTAGGCCCTAATGGACTCAGGAAAATACTAGAGAAAAAGACATCTCTTTCATCAGCTACTTTGCAGTTGTCGTAAGGAGATCTGACAGCTCTTTTGCCCGATCAACCTAGACCAGTGAGCTGCTTGGCAACTATCTTGTCGAATCAAATGACTCCATACCGTTCAAGTCTGATTTTTTTACTTAGGCTACGTATCTTTCATATTTGATATATTTTTCTTACTAATATAGCTTATTTTGTAGCCTTTTTGTAGTGCACATGACTTTAAATCTATATTTATGCATAAGATTTTTAGAGAAAGCAAAGGCTCTAAATTTTTAGGGCGTCGCTCTCATTTTATTCTATACCTTCTTGAGGATTATGATGAATTTGTTTTCTCTCCCATTTCTTTTGGGCTCATCTTTACTTTATCTTCTTTTACTTGGTGTTTGCAAGATTCTAGTGTAACTCAAGAATAGAAAATGTGTGATAATTGTTGTGTCGCAAGTCCTTCTGCAATAGCATTTAGTGGCCTATTTTGTGCTAAATTTGTGAACTCTAATGACAATAACAAAAAAAATTGCACAATTATAACTAGTTGTTGGTTATAATAATTAAAATCAATTTTGGTCATAAAAACTTACAAATGCATAGTTATTAATTCAATGGATAAAATTCAATTTTTGCTCTATTTAGTTTTCTAGTTATTGATAAAAGACAAACAATATATTCATTCATATATATATTTTGAATCATGCATATATCAATTAACAACACAAAATAAGATAATATATCCAAATCATAAAAAAAAATGTGCATTCTTCAAACATATCTTTGGAATTAAACTTTTAAGATATATAAAATAATCCACAGTATATAATTTCTCATATGAAAAATCAGATTACTTTTTCCTCTATAGCTCTATATATTGTCTATATCAAAGGTACACACCTAATGACAAGCTTTAGTCAAGTTAGCATTTAAAAATATTTAAGATTACAGATTACTTATATTCCAAAAGTAATTTCAAAATAATGTAAAATAATCATTAACAAAATATCAATTGGAAGCCTTCTAGAGATACAAAAAGATACCCAATTAAAACTACAACTTCCTCAATATTAAGATGTCAAAATCTGTTTTTTCCACAATATATAAATGTTATCCTTACCCAAAAACATTAGAACTAAAAAAAATTATAATGATTTGCATATACATTTACAAATATTCATTACAACAGTTTCTTAATTTTATTTGTACCCTAAACCTAACTTGGTATAAAAACAATCACTTTTTTTTTATGTATAATCATTTGTTTCAATGTTATGCAGCTCTTGTACAACATAAATCATGATTGGTTTAAAAGTTAAACAAGTTGTGTTCTAATGAAAGAAAACTTTGCAAACACCAAACTAGTGTATTAATGTTATATTTATTTTTGTTTAATAAGAATAAAAGAGTATTAAAAAAGTAGCATGAACAAGTTTTCCATAAAAAGGTTTCATTTTTTTAGTGTAAGAGAAGATAGATCCAAATATATCTATAGGTGTATACCCAAACATGAGTTGTTACGCAACAAGAAAGTAAATGTGACCCATGATTTTAATGGATCGAGCCCAATAGTTGTGCATTTAGTGGCCTGGTGGTGACCAAATCAATAGTACTCTTTAGCCATATATTTGGAAGTGACAAGCTGTAGTGCTCCTAGCTGTCCAGAAGGATTCTGCAATTTACTGACATCGCAGTGATTTTTTTTTACAACGGGCCTACCCCATCTCAATCTCCAAGCAAGCTCTTCTAGCCAAACTCGTCAATATTAAATGAGCCTATTCATTACTTCTATGAGTTATTTGAATGTTCTCACCAAACATGCTGACAATTACCTAGATAAACTTCGAGCTCAGAGAGCAGCTCCCCAAGGTAAAAGAAAGAGAATTTTCATTTATTAGTGTAAATAACATTATTTAATAACATGACAATCTACACTAGAAGTCTTGCTAACAATGAGTCAACTCAAGCTCCATACTACATAACATATAATATAAATTTAGGTTTATTTTCTAGATACTACAAGGGTGAATAAGTTTTCAAGTATATAAATAAGGAGAAAAAAAGGAGGGGGGGGGGGGATCCTCTCTCAATCATGCACCTTAATAAAACTCTATAAAAAGTCAATAGTTTCTGCTCATTCCTTCTTTCAGATCTCTCCCGAATTGTTTGATTCCACAAATAATTCAGCTATAAAAATGTTGAAAATGAGTGATATGTCCTCCTTAGTCAATGTATAGGTTATAAAAAGTAACAGAAATATTATTATAGTTGAGGGGGCTTAATCATGTAGCATTTCTTATAAATCCTCTAGTCCTATACTCAGGTTACAATTTCTTAATGACGATATATTTATTGCTCTAGGCTATTAGGTGTTAACGTACTTATTCTTCAAGTCTGCATTTAGAAGCCCTATATTACAATGAGTTTTTACATCATAATTGATTAGATCTGGAGTTAATGATGATTAAAAGGTTAACACTAAATATGAAAATTTTAGAAGCCTGAAAAAATATTTAGGAAAAACTCATGAAAAAAATAACAAGGAATTCACATGCCTTACATCACAAGAGCATAAACAAATTTAGTTACGATGCATGAGGCAAAAAAAGTTGAATGTTTTATCGAAAATATTGAAGGTATAAGATTGAAAGTATAAAAACTCACAAATAAGCCAGTCAGTCTTTGTAAATCATTTTATTCCTCTCAGTGTCATGTAAATCGCCATCAATCTCTCACAACATCTCTCTCTCTCTCCCTCTCTCTCTCTCTCAATCTTCTCAAAAAATCTATAAGAAAAACTCTCTAGAACTCTTTCTCCAAATGAAAACCAAAGGAGAATAGCAAGACGGCTTTTTTAGACCTCTGAATATAGTCACAAAAATAGCAAAAGATTCTTCAATGAAACCCCACACTTAGCTTGAATAAAATTTAGCCCAAACTCCCTCATAAAATATTTTTTTCTAAATAGTATTTTGCGGATCCCTGGCGTATGTACAATCGAATCCAGCTTAGGTGCTCCAAAGATACACATAGTTATGTTAATAAACGTCATAACTATTCCACCTCCTCTTTTAGTTCTCACATTTCTTTGCCCCCTTAGCCAAGAGAATCAATGTCCAAGGGTCGGCATATGTACGTCGGCCACTTGTTTTATCTTGCTTCATATTTTGTCTTACTGATGTGTGTTCAACATCTGTAACATATAGAACATAGGTAAAATACCATTCCCACATGTAAAATCATCATAATAAGGAAAAAACACATAAATATTAGAATGAGAAATTTACATATCTTGTGTTTATATATACACTTCCATGTACAATGTTTAAGTTATGTAATTTGCATGCTTAAATGTTTAGATTAAGTTATTTGCAAGCTTACATGTTTAGATTATACTAATTTACAATTATCTTTGTATGTAATAGTTTGCAAGTGTAGGTTATGTTAATTTGCAGGCCTATGTGTATGTTGTAATTTACAAGTGTAGGTTATATTAATTTACAAGCATGTGTGTATGTGTTAGTTTACAAGTGAAGGTTATATTTATTTATAAGCATGTGTATATGTGTTAATTTGAAAGCATGTTTTTAGGTTATGCTAATTTGCAAGCATGTGTGTATGTTAATTTCTAAGTGTAGGTGATGTCAATTTATAAGCTTTTGTGTATGTTATATTAATTTGCAAGAACATTTGTGGGTTGGGTTAATTTGTAAGTTTAAATTATTGAACATTAAATTTGCTAAAATCTCAAAACTATTTTTTGATAAGTATGAAAATTTAAATGTGCACAAAGCAAAAAATTAATTTTTGTATAAATTATGTAAATTTAAATATGCTCAAATCTCAACATTTTTTTAATAAAAATTATATAAATTTAAATGCACTCAAAGTCTCATGTGATGAATTCTTAAATATGATTAAATTACCAAATTATTTTCATAAATTTTAAGAAATCTTAAATTTGGTCCAAATTTCAAATTTTGTAAGCTTAAATTAGCTTTTAAAAATTCAAAATTTTTTTTTCGTTTATGTGATGTAAGTTTAAATGTGGTCAAATTCTCATCTTATTTTTCTAAAAGTGATTTCTAAAAGTTGTAAACTTTAAATATTTTAACTTATATTTCATATAAGTTCAAATGTTACTCAAATAATCTTCAAACCATATAATTTTAAAACTTTCAATTTCTAAATACTTTAAAACTTATAATTTACAAATCTTTTAATTTTTTTAATTTTTAATTCCTTTTAAAAACTTATAAATTTCAAACTATTTAAAGTTTATAATTTTTCAACTTACAACCTTCAAATTTTAATTTTTCAAATTACTTAAAATTTACAATTTTCAAATCATTTAAACTACTCAAAACTTGCAATTTTTAAGTTACAATCTTTAATATTCAACTTACCACTTAAAACTAACAGTTTTCATATCTTTAAGATTTCTATTTTAAAATACTTAACTTTTCAATCAATTTAAGCTTATAGCTTCCAAAACACTTATACTTCAATCACTTAGTGTTTCTTAAAGCTTCAAATCACTTAAATTCTGAAATCACTTCAATTTTCAAATCATTTAATTAGTTTACACTTTCCAAATCACTGAAGCACTTCAATTTTCAAATCATTTAATTAGTTTACACTTTCCAAATCACTGAAGCTTATAGATTTTCAAGTAATTTTTATGATAATCAATTAAACTTATGATTGTCAAAATAAATTTTTATAGGCTTATAATTTTCAAGTAATTCTCATACAAATTCCAGAAGTTTATAATTTTCATGTAAACTCTCAAACAATTTTTCATGCAATTTACATGCTTAGTAAGTAGATATGCAAGTATATAAAAAATCCATGCAATTTTTATGTTTACATAATTGGCATATAATGCACAAGTTTACATTCAAAGTATGCAAATGATATGCTTGGCACATAAACATACAAATCTAAAAGTTCATATAAGCTCTTAAATATTTCATACAGATTGTTATATGTTTACATATTGTTCAATTAATACATACCATATAATTTATTTAAATGTCTAATACATAAACTTTCATATTTTATAAAAAATATGTATATAGTTTTAAATATTTTTAATCAAAAACATTCTTTTATATTTACATGTGCATGAATTACTAACTTTAAATTTTAATATATTGGTTTGAAATTAAAAAAAAAATTAAATGCTATTTAAAATAAATATATTATGTAAGAAAATCTAAATTTAAGATTATAATTTTTGGGTGTGAAAAATATGATTTTAAATTTTATAAATATTGTTTAATGTGAAAATTTTAAATTTTAAAAGTTTTGTGGATGTTCGTTGAATATTTTGAAATATTAAAGATTAAACGTGTAAGTAAATAAAAATTTAGTGTTAAATATGGAAGTATATAATAATTGATTGTTATACATGTGAATTCTTTTTAACATGGCATACATTTATAATAACTTAAAATAGAAAAATAAACCAATATTAGAATCCAATTTTAGGATGTAAAACAAAATAAAAAAAAATATCAACATAGATTAGAAAATGAAAAAAAACTAAGAAAATGTAATTTTTTTATTGATAAATAATTTTGAAAGCTTAACCAAATCAAAATTTGAATATCAAATCCCGAGAAAACTAAAGAAAATTTATTAACATAATTAACTAATACCACAACTAGATAGAAAAACTCTAAACCTTAGGTTAGTTAACATAGAAATAAAACTCAAGTTTATGCACACTCTTAGTTTAGTTTAGAAGCATAGATTAGATTACTAGATACTCTTAGCGAGTTGCTAAGTACTAAGACTTATAAAATCTTATATCCTGTACCAACGAACTAATCATTGTTGATATTTTGCATTTAGTTACGGAATGACTTGCATACTTTTGAATATCTGCAAACAAGTCTTCATATCACATTTTCTATAAAATTTTGTGGACTTGTGTCTACGTTCTTAGGCATTAATATACAACATACATCCTATGGTATTCCTCTCAATCAAACATCTTATGCTAAGGAATTCTTCATAGAACAGGAATGAGTGATTGTAAAACCGAATACCAATCCTATGACTCACTCCTCTTTACTTGCTTTTGAATCTAATCAGCCATTTAATCATCACAACTTTAAAAACAACTAATTGGTTCTTTACAATACTTAACTATCATAAGATCAGATATAGCTTTTACGAGTAACACTCTTGCTCAACACCTTCATTAACCTCTCTACATCGATTATCAGAATATCAAAGTCTTCTTTCATATATTCAAGTAACTTTGGATATTGAATTGCCATTACAATTAGGACCTCTCATTCTTCACACATGTTTTGATTCATGTTGTGCTAGCGACTAGTGATAGAAGATCAATTACTGGGTATTGTTCATTCATTGTCCTAAACTTCTTACTTGGTCTATTAAGAAGCAATGTTTCAACTGAAGTAGAATATGCATTGCTTGGCTCGACAACAATAGATGTAATATGGCTGTGACGACTTCTTTAGTACCTCTTTATATCTCTTGACCAACCTACGATTTTTCACTTTGACATTATGCCCTATATGGAAATTGCAAAAAATCTAGTTTTCTTGCTCGTACAAAAGCACATCATTTCTTAAGACAACAAATCTAGTCAAAGAAATTAGCCCTCACTTACATTCCTATGAATGAGAAAGAATGAGAAAGCAACAGATATATTCACCAAATCTTTACTCACCCCGCGATTTCACAGGCTTCGGAAAAATACTAACACTTTACAATCGAGGGGATAATAAATAATATTTTATGCATATTATTTAATATACAACGTTGATTTGCATTGCTTGGATCAAGGGATATGCATATGTACTGTTTGTTAAGATATTGAAAAACATTTTCACATCTTTACTTTCCCTTTCATGTTCACCATTTTCTTCTTTAAAGTCACCTTCCTTGGCTCCTTTCATTGTAGACTAATTCATAACTAGGATGGATTGAAGTTTAAAAGTAAGTCATTGCATCTCATAGAATATATCCATAATAAAAGGGTACGAATAAGTTTCAATATTTGTGGGTTTTTATTTGTAAAATCTAATTTGTATTTATAACCTTCTCACATGTGGATTGTGAGGTCAAATACTAAAATGAAGCACCAACTATCCTAATTTATTTTATGGCCATTCAACTTTTATTTACTTATTTATTTTTGAAGAAGTACTTCTAATGATATCCTAATTAATTTTATATAATATCCACCACTAATTTTTTTTGTTCTTGTGTTTCATTTTTTATTTTTATTTTACATAGTTTATCTTTTGAATCAAATTAAAATATATTTAATTGCCTTAGCTAGTTTTAAAAATGTTCTAAACATAATTTAGTTATCTTGACTTTTTTTCAAATACAACTTGATTTACTTTAATAAAAATAAATAAAAATTATACCAATCAAATATATTTTCAAAAATAAAAGATAAAATAAAAACAAAAATAGAAAAAAATTAGTAAAGCCAAACAGGACTCGAGTTTTCGGCAATTAATACTCTAAAGTAGATTGAGATTGACATATTAGGAGTGGATTAGATTTTCCTTCAATTCTCAACCATGAATTGCATAATTTTTCGATAGGAGAACTAGACAGAATTGTGCAATTGTGTATGTGTATTTTAATTTTTCATGTAAATGTTCTTGATTTTGGAGGTTAGAAGTTCAAAAAACAAATTAAATCTCCACCAAATGAAACATAAAATACTAATTTTAAGCCTCAATTTTAAATATAAATCAACATCAATTCAACACTGAAATTCCACACCTTAAACAACACTCATATGTGAACAGAACACATCAACCATACAAGATATAAACACTCCCAAAAAACCAAAAGCAAATACAACATGTGTGATGCCCAACAAGACCCCATGAGTGTTATGTACATAAAAAGAACAAGCGATTTCGATCAAATGGGAATAACTCTAGCAACACGCGAGTAGACCACATGAACCGGGTGGGACATTATGCGTCTGCCCTTCATGCGCCGGAAGACGTATACAAGCGCACCAACAGGCCACTCCACCACACCCGCCGCAGCGCAGGCCACCATTCCCACCGCAGGCCCCAACACCTTGCGCCTCCTCATCCTCACTCCGGTATGCCCAGCAGTTGCATGCCGACGAGCCATTTTTCACCGTCGTAAATTTCGTTCTTATCGTAGCAGTACTAAGCAAGAAGAAACTCTGATTGATGTTTGCTTGCCAGAGGCACACAATTCAAACTTAAAGGCATCGTTCGTGACGCGTGGCGAATTCCCTTCTGCCACGGCCAATATGAATTTTGACAAGTGTAAATTTGACTAAACACGTGTATTTATTTTTTTTTGCCTAAGATCGAAGATTAAATAATATCGTAGAACTCATTTGGTATTTATATGGTATGCCACAGGTGTCCTTTTTTCAGATTTAAATAGCAACTTACGGCCTTTATTGACATTTTATATTAAAATAAGACTTTTCGTTTAAATTTTACACTGAAACTATAAAATAATAACTCTTGGACTGCAAAACCTCTGAAAATCAACATATATTATCTGACTCTATAATTCATATTTTGTTTAAACAAGATTAAAAAATAAACTAATGAGCTATATGAAGTATGTAATGGTAAAACCTTGATCTGATGATGAAGTCTTGGAGACTTATAAAATGGTTGTTGAAGCTAAGGTGAGAGTTGGGATGATTCATTCTCTTGGCTTGACATATCTTGGCTTGACATATCTTGGCTATTGGTTCGGCCGACCCTCGTCCTGTCATCATTGAATCTTGTTCTAAGGATCTGCACTTGGTCAATTAAGTCACTCATTTGGTCTTATGGTGAGAGTACTTTTGGTCTTCCTACTATAGGCCATCCCTGGTCCTGCTTTCTTATCTTTTAGCCAGTTTGATCTTTTCGAGATTCGTACTGATGCAATTCTTATGTATATATTTTAGTTTGTCAATTCTCTTACTTTTTGAAAATAATAACTCTAATAAAAATAAGAAAATTAAATGCAAAAAAAATTATATTAATTTATTTTGTAATTAACACTTTTTTAATTAAACTCCCTAGATTTTTATACCCAAGTCTTCTATAAATAGGACATCATTGACACATTTGTTATAAGCTTTTACTTTCGAGTCTCTGCATTCCATTTGGTGTGTGAATGTATTCATTTCATTCGGCCAGCTTCAAGAGCACTTTAACAGCGAGTGGTAAGAAGTCTGTTAAGAATGTCCCAACTCAGGAGAAGATGAGGAAAGACTTTGGGTTATATGTTTCTCTAATGCTTATCTACATGACAACTTTCAAGAGACTGTGTATAAGAGTTAACCACTAGGCTTCATTGATCCCAAACATCCCAATCATGTATGTTTACTAATATAATATATTTTCAACCATAAATATGCTCTACAACAATGGTATAACAATTTGACCAACCTAGTTAAATCTGTCTTTACTTACGGTCAAACTGATCCATCTCTTCTCATATACATAAATCAACAAACTTGCATTTACATTCTTCTATATGTTGATGATATCTTATTGAATGGGAATGACTCATATACTTTTCAAAATCTATTAACAAATCTTCATAACACATTTTCTAGATGGAAATGAAGCTTTAATCATATAGTAATCCTATACTTTCAATGAGGCTAAATGGGGGAACTAATCTAATTTTAAGGAATAACTTCCCGGTTAAGATGGGATCCTTAGACTATTAATGAACTAGATAGTAGGAGGTCTCCTTTATTACCATGACTAAGGTAGACCTTCGTGGCTTTAGATGGTTCGGGATTCCTTTGTCAGTAACTATTGGTTGCCTCATCCTAGGGCACCCGCATAATCCGAGGGGGTAAGGCTATTTGCTTTATAAGTACTAGTTTTTTTTGGCTAGCTATGGGTACTTAGTGAAATATTACAGGCTTCTAGACTAGACAACACTAGGATGTGTGTGATTAGCAGTTTTATTTCTATGTTGGATAACCAAGGGTTTCAAGTTTAATCAACATAGCTTTGGTTTGCATGAGTTAGATTTGGTAATTTTATTAGGTTGTTGGGTTTTGATATTTAATTCAAGATTTTTTCAGTCATAATGAAAATTTTTATTCCGTTAAATTTTGAGCTTGATTTTCTAAGTTTTAGTTATTTAAGAAAATTGTTGTTCTTCTCAATTCAAAATTTATTTTTGCTCCTAATTTATATTGTAAGTTCAATTTGATTTTCTACCCTGAGTTGATGTTCTTCATTTGATTCTTTCTCCTAGGTATGACCTCTAGTGTCTAGTTTATGATTCTATATTTGAGTTCTATATGCCTTAAGATATTAGTTCAAATCCTTCACATTTACACTCCTTATATCTAAGACTCATTCACATGCTTACTAAACACATTTTATTTTACAAATGGAAAATGATTTTTTATAAAGGATTTTGTCATGCAAATAGTCTTAGAAATGTGAACATACATAGAAAATATGTTTGAATGAAATGATCCAAGACATGTATGCTTAATGGACTAGTTGTTGATCATATGTTCCTAGAAAAGAACATGTTTGTTCATGAAACTATACTTATGAACATATAAGTCTTGCTTAGACAAAGAAATTCATGAGGTTTTGCAAAGCTTATGTTATCTTGAGGTTTGTTGGTAAGCTCATATGAGATGTTTTCCATTGAAAAAAAAATTATTTGGAGGGATTTCTTTATATTAGACTTAGATTGATTTTCTTTAAGTTTAGGTTTGTTTCTAAGAGTTTTAGATTTATTTCTAAGAGTTTTAGGTTTTAGTTAAAAATTTAGGTTTGTTTCCTAAAGGTACTTGGTTCAGTGAAAATTTTTCTTTCATTTTCTTAACAGTTTAGTTTTAAAACTTTAGTAAAATAATTTACCGTTACTTTCCGTTATTTCCCCGACAACGACACCAAAAACTTGATGCGCAGATTTGTTGAGTATTATTTTTGTAAATATTTTTCAATATTACAAAGCACACACATTACAATGCTAATAATAAATATGAAATTTAAATCCAAATAAAATAACTTTAGTAAAAATAATTTTATCTTTTAAAACCTTTAAACTACCAAACCCGTAATAATAACGTAAGTATATGTATCGCTCAAGTAATAAATGACTCTTATGTAGTCCTAGATATCGATCTCACAGTAAAGTTGGAAATACTTATGAATAAATTCTTACGACTATAATGTAAAATACAATTCAAACTTCAAAGCATAAGTATGAAATTCAAATATAAAGTAATTGAGTATATGCTAAATAAAATGGAGTTAAAAAAACTAGGTTAACTAAACTAATTTTCAAACTTCAAAAGTAAACTTATGAAAACTAAAGAAAGTTTCTGTGACAAAGAGTTCAAATTTAAGAAAACATTACTCTCCTTTACAATGAGTATATAGGTCGTGAAGAAATTAAAATCATATATATATAAATATAAATATATATATATATATATATATATATATATATATATATATATATATATATATATATATATATATATATATTTGTATTTTGCCAAATAAGAGTGATCCCTGGATACTGCTAATATGCAAAGTACAACAATAATTCAAATTATATTTCACTTATATTTCTTTACTTTGCAACAAAACAAAAAATTTGATCTTCAAGAAAAATAAGAATTTAACTTTTAATTTATAAATATTGGGATACTACGCAAGTATACGTATCGTTATCAAGTAATATAAGACTTTTTTATTAAGACCTAAATATCGAACCCAGAGGGAGAATACAAAATATGCACTATTGAATAACAAACTTTCTATTCAATAGTGCATATTGTGTATTCTCCCTGTGGGTTCGATATTCAAGTCTTAATCAAACTGTGAAATATTTTTAGTATTTTCAATATTTTGATAGAATAATAACAATTTAAAAAGATGACTAGAGTTTTTGTAGAAGAAAAACACTAAATATGTAAATATTTTTCTTCTTGTTATGAATTAGTAATAAGTATATGAATTTTGTTGTGGAAGTATGCAAATTGTGTTGTACCAAATAGGAGCAATAATATTCTTTACCCTTACTAGAGATGCTATAAAGAACATTGGCTAATTTAAAGTTTGAATAGTTCTGAAGACCAGCTAGGCAATGAAGTTACTAGCTCTCACTCTAGAGTTCCCTCGATTCCCTCCACCAAGGGCTAACGTTCTCGTATCACAACCTAAAACAATAAACTAAGTTGGGGGCTTTAACCTGTCACTTTATAGTCCTCTAACTCTACACCCTCTAATGAATATTTCCCTATTTATTTGCACTCAATCATATGAACTGCATTCTCATTCATACAACCTCATGTGATTCTTTCCAATTGTTGAATGAGACAATCCAGCCCAGTTCTTACATGTTCTTACAACAAATATTAACATCTGGATTGGCCAAATCAAGAAGTAAATGAAGTGCATGGATTTAAATAATCACAACTTCTTCCATCGTTGAAGATCAATACTTCCACAACTTCCGTCCAAAACATAATTAATTATCATTTTAAGAAGAATGATAAAGAAAACTACTCAGAATCCATGGAAAAAACAAAACCACACTTTAGTTTAAAAAAAAAATCATTGTCAAACCAACAAGTCTCAATTAAAGCCAAAATTAGTCTCAAAACAGAAATATAAAACTCATCTCAAGTCCTCCACCAAACTCTTGAAGTTCCTTTGATTCTCTTCTCTTTACAATCACTCAAAATAAAATATTAAAAATGATAAAATAAAAGTAAAAGTGGTACCTGAAAATCTCTCTGAACTAACTCCCCAAATGAGAACTTTCAAAACTTTCCAATACTTTCAGAACCTACACTTTTTCGGACATTTTCATGACCTCTTTCAAAGTCCCAATCTTCTTTCTTTTATAATTTTCCAAAAGGTGCCTTGGTTGCTCTTCAAAATATGTCTAGATTCGATATATTTCCCCAAGAGATGCATCCTTTCGTGATAATTTTTATTTATGGTGGTTATAACCACCTATTAAGCCAATGGGTGTCTAAAAAATCTTTTTAAAATTCGCAAAAATCAAATTTACTTGTCCAATAACTGTCACTGACGCTTAAGCGTGAGGCCTTTAGCGCTTAGGCACGACCTTCTCTGTTTAAATGACGCTGAGGCGCCAAAACTCTTTTGCACATCTTTCGCCTGTTTGCTCTAAATTTGATCATTTTTCACTCCTTTAAGCATTTTTCACCCTTTTTACCTGTATCTGCAAGAAAAACACAAAAATATCATTAAAGTGCAATATCTCAAGAATATGTATAAAAATGTGTCTAAAAACACTATATATTTTATGTGTATAAAGGAGCACTCCTATTTTTTACCCTCTTTCAAGTGCATAAAGAACATTAACTATTTCAGATTTTGGTCCATAATTCTGTAGTTAGTTGGGCGGATACTGACTCTCACTCCAGAGCTCCCACTTTTCTCTTGCCCGAGGGCTAACAATCTCGCATTAATTTTCAATCAAGTGGACTAAATTAGAGATCTTAATTTGTCGTCTTAAAATATCCAATTCTGCATCCAACAAAGTATACTTCCCTGTTTATTTGCATTCAACCTCATGAATGACATCCTC
>NEWO01000711.1:312595-326177 GCA_003013225.1 Phalaenopsis aphrodite
AAAAAAAAGTTTAAATTAATTATAATTTATAATATTTAATTTTATGAATATGTATTATGTGTGATTGTATTTATTTATTTATTTCTTTTCGAGCCAATTCAAGCCGAACACGGCTCATTTATATTTTGAGCTTAAAAATTTCTTCATGTTCGGCTCCTTAAGCTTAACTAACGAGTCAAACACGAGCTACTTAATGAACCAAACATTAGTTGCTCGTGAACAATGAGCCAAGTTGACAATCCTAAGTGTGCGCGTAAGTGTGGCTATGGCTTAGGGTAGGTTTTGGACAGGGTCACCATCCACGACCGCATTCTAAGGACCCAAGAGTTCTAATACATGCCACTAAATATGATGGTTTTATGCAACAAAAGCTTTAAAGGATTGACCTTTCATATGGTTTATGCTATTGATACATTAAATTAAAATTGTTTTTTAGACATGATGGATATTAATAAAAAAAATTTATATTTTTTATTTTAAATTTGGCCTTAAGTAAGAAAAAACTTCTAAGTGGCACATGTTAATCCTCTTGGAACCTTAACACAAACATATTTGTGCTGATCATGATATGATAATTCCAATTGCTCACTGAGATAACCTTGCGAGAAATGTTCATTAACACATCACAAATAATAATGTGTCATAAATCTAATAAAGCTGACTTGTCATCAATATGGAATAGTTAATGCACATGCAAATGAACAGTGATTAGTGTAATGTGATCACTCTAATGAGGTGTGAGGAATCACGAAATGTATGCTAAAGGCTATAAACATTGTGATCGTGTCGGCACTAAAAAAGTTGGGAGTTGTTAAGTTGTCGGCTGCTAGGATGAATATCCTAACACCGTTTTAATTTAATTTAATAAATATATAATTTAGAAAAAATAGTTCTTTAAATTTTTTAGAATACAATACCGAACCGATCTCATATCCCGAGTAATTTAAATAAATGAGCATTATACCGCAAGCAGTGCAACTATCCCGAGGGTTAGATACATTACTTACTGGTGAATGCTCGATTAAATAAACTAATGATTGTATGACATCTATTTAAGTCTGCGAAACCATTTTATGTTGACCGATAATTTCCCCTATTTAATACAAATAATTAAATAGGGTTTATTTTAAGCTGGGTTCGGAAATGCTTCTCATAAGGGCAAGCCCCTACGGTTAATTACATCTTATATAATCGAAGTCACCTAAGAAAACTCTCGATAAAAATCAGTGAATATTATCTTCAAGAAGTTCAAAGGATTAGGATTTTTTCAACGAGATCGGACTAGAAGGTGTGAAAGGGGGAATGGCTCAAATTTAGAACATTTTATCTTTTAAAATCCAAAGGAGGAAGAATTCGAGAATGTCATAGATACGGAGAAGAATCTCGGTGACTTCCCAAGCTATCCTATAGTTTGACTTCAATTTAGAGGAGAAATTATTCAAGTGTTTCATCCTACAAATTTTATTAATTAGAGCTTATATTTGAGTGAAACAATCATACTGATGGCCTGGAAGATGTGATGATTTATGTTGTGATAGACGACAACCTCAGAATCCTAAAGCAGGTTAGGGCTTAAATTGTATAGCAGAGTTATACAAAGACCTAAAGACAAATTGAGGATTTATGTTGCATAAGCAAACAACGTCAAAGTTCTATGGATTGTGGTTTAATTCTAAGGAGTGGTTTAGCTGGTGTAGACATGTTTTGCTGTTGAAGATTGACGTGCTGCCCACAATGCTAGTTCCAAGCTCCATTTCGTGGCGAGTTTAAGTTTTATAATGTGTCCAGTCATGATGAAAAATCAAGTATCCCTATGGTTATGGTTCTTTAAATATTATTGGGGCATATTAAAGTTAATTAGAATGACACCGGTTAGAATCCTACGGTTCACTCGTTCTGGTACCACTATTTTCTTTCTAATTCACTTAGATTAAATGAATTTACTAAACTCAACTTAATGAGTTCCATACTTTCATGTAGACCGTGAAAAATCTCATTAGCAACCGTTGGTTAACTCATTCGAGGGATTCCCAATCATCCGATAGAGGCGTCTTAATTTAGTTACAATTTTTGTTTTGTGATGTTTGTGATTAAATTTTTAGTTGTCTTATATTTTGAATATTGTGGAGGTGAATTTTATCTTACTTGATTTTAGTTTTGGTTTTGGTTTCAGTTTTGTGGCTATCCTAACAGTTTTGGTTTTCATACAGGGTGACATCGTTGTTTAACATGTAAGTTCGTAAGCATAAAAGTATAGTGTAGAAAGTACAAGAAAAGAAAGTACCGTAAACTATAAAAGTATACCTAACAAGTCTTCTCGTCCCTCCACCTGAAACTTTAGTATCTTTGCAAGACATATATATATATATATATATATATATATATATATTGTTGTAAAAGTAGAGAGTACAGTTTGAGGTGTATCTATCAGATCCTACGTCATACCTTAGTATATCTAAATTTTGAGGATAATTTCATTAAGCAAATCATAATAAGTTCAGATGTCCATCAAGTTTTCCAAAGGATTATGAAGAAGTCACGAGTAATGCCCTAGACATTTCATAGTTCCTAGAATTATCTAGAGTTCATTTTGGCCTTATTATGTTTACTATATAGTCCATCCAGTTAATACCCTTATGCTTAGGGAATCTTGATGTTTTGATTATCCCTTAACTAGGGTAATTATCACTTGATGTCTCATTTATGAGCTATACAGGTGAAGACCCTTGGGGGCAACTTGCTTAATTAAGGAGTTTAATTAATTTGATTTTTAAAGAATAAGCTTGTAGTGTTTTGAAAGGTTTTAAATTAATTATAAATTATTTTTTAAACCTCATTAGACAAAATTTTGATTAAGCCTAGTTCACTACTAAGTCCTTAAGATTTAATTAGTAGATTTGTAAATTTTTAAAAAAATTCAATAATTTATATTCTTAATTTTTATCATGAATTATAAATTATTTTTAAGACTATTAATTGGGGGTTTCAAATCATTGAGTTATGATCTTCCAAAACCAAAACCCTCACCTTAATATCTCCTTATTTAAATATTTTTCCAAATTTCATTAATTTTAAGAATTACAAATTTATCCTTTATAAGACAAAAATGAAATTGGTTTCTACCACTTATCCCTCTTACATTCGATCATCAAGATATATTATTTAAGATCATTTATTGCCCATTAACCCTTTTGGTCAAGCCTAAATATTAATTAAACCTTAAATTTCAAAATTACTCTTTTGCCCCTAAGGTCTTAATACCCTATATTTCATTAAATTAGACTCAAATGACTTGGAAATTTTATGTTACCTCACTCATGGGTTAATTAAAACATCCAAGGAGAAAATGTGATTTTTTTGTATTTATTTAATTTTATAATTATTTTTAATGCAAAAATAGAGATTTTCAAAAAAAAATTAATAACTCAACCAAAATAAAACCTCTCTCTTTAAGAAAATTATTGGAGGTTCACCTAGGTCAGGGGACCGCTTGGAACAATTTTCATGATTTTAAGTGATTTGATTTAATTATTAAAATTATTTGTTTGTTTTGAGCATTAATTAAATATAAAATAACATTTAGGCAAAAAATTAGGTTTTATATTTTTATTAAATCTATTTGAGTCTAGGAAACCCAAAAAAACAACTTTTAGAATTTTGTGACTTACATTTTAATTATTAGATATATTTTAGTGAAAAATTAGAGAAAATTCATTTTTAACCCTTTAAAATTGATATTTTGACTTAGAAAATTAGGAAGATTATTTTGATTGGTCCCAAGTGATCAAGAAGCCAAATGTAATACTTTAGTATGTTCTTACAATTTTTCAATTTTTATGATTTTAATTCTTTTTTAATTATTTAAAGGCTGAAAAATAACTTAAAAATGAAGAATTTATTTTAATTCAAATTTTATTTTCTTTAGGTCCCTCTGGTCATAAGGAGCTCCCAAAATCAATTTGGTGATTTTTTTAGTTGTATTTTAATTATTGTATTTATTTTAATGCCAAAAATGTGATTTCAATTAATCAATCCTTTTGAGTGGTCAAATTAACTCCAATTGACTTGAAATTTTTATGGAGAACTCCTCTAATAATAAATTATAGTGTGAAATGGTTTGTATGTCATTTACATTTATAATTATCCTAAATTAATTTTCTTTTCATTTTTAGGGCTAATGACAATTAAGGTTATTTTTAATGGTTAAATCAAATTTATATTTTTTTTAGGATCCTCTGACAACAGTGAACCTACCAAAATAAATTTTATATTTTTTTATGAGTATTTTAATTATTATGGTTTTTATACCAAAATAGAGACCATTAACTTAAATATTGGATATCTCTAGTTAGAGATACCCCCTGACCTTAAAAAAATCAGAGGAGATGCCTAACAACAGGGACATCAAAAGCTCTATGGTCCCATGTCATAGTGAAATGTCTATGAAAATGGAGAATCAAACTAAGAAAAAAACTATTTAATTAATTAAAAATAAAATATGCATTAAATGGACATGAAAATGTTTCCACATTGCTTTTCTCCGTTCACTGAGCAAGATGCTATTTTTATTTTTTTTTGTGATTTTTTTACACAAAGTTATGAATTTTTGAAGTTCTAGGGGTATAAATAAATAGAAAAAAGCCCTATTTTTCTACTTATCCAAGCAATGCCACACAATCCTCGTTCGCGTCGAGCTTTCCACATGACCCACTCTAATTCGACACTGTCGTCAACGTGTCTACCCTATCAGCCCACCTTTTCGAACCCTCCATCAGTCCGACACGTTCATAGCCTTCCATTTGATAAACGCACGATCCAACAGTACGGGTCATTGTTCCCAAAGCCTCTAGCCCGAGAACCGTCAACCTTCAAACCCTAACATCTCTCTCGATTCTCAACCAAATCAAGTGAGTTTTGGTTTTATCGACTCGTCATGATGAGACACACACATTCATACGGTTAATCAAACCCTAAGTCAACTCTATATTCATGGAGAATTAAATGAAGCTCGGTTTAGGGTTTAGATTCATTACCTTGGTCCAAGAGGGGAAGCGTCGATTGGATGCTTGTGGAAGCTTCGTGGGGGACCAAAGAGCCTAGGGATGGAGCCTCGAACAGTGGTGAATTGCCTAGACCTAATTTCTCTTATTTTGTAAGTTTTATATTGTAGTTTTCCCTGTGGTTTCGATTTTCGAGGCTTAATAAAAAATCCCTATATTACTTGATAATGAAATGTATACTTGCGCAGTATCCCATATTAAAATATTATAAATGTAATCTTATTTGCTTCGAAGTTAAGAATTCACCTAGCTTATGCTCGGGACCAAGTTTTTGGCGTCGTTGCAAAGTAAGAGTTATTATTAAGGAAATTAAGCATATAATCCCATGCATCACATTTGACATATATCTAGAACATCAAGATCACTTTTGATATCATACAAGCTCATTACAATTTGAATCATACAAGAAAATTCTACCTAAATGACCTCACTTGGATAGGTTCCACAACTGCCTTAAAAACTTGTGTCATTTAGGGGTTGGTGGGTAAATAGGCCCTACAATATTAGTTCCTCAGGCCTCAAAGGGACATGATATTACTATGGGATGAAGTGCATTTTTGGATTAATAAAGTACATATCTCAATACTTTACACTGATGGCTTCTCTTGGAATATTGTGTGCAATCAAGAAACATCATAGGCTCATAATAGCAAAGCCTCTTAATCTAAATTTTCATCTTTGGATCCAATTGATATGAACCATATAAGCACTCATGAACCTCTGTCATGATCCTTTAAACTTCGTCTCTTCTAACTCATTGTAACCACATCTGCTCAAAAGAGCACTGATAAAAAAAATTATTCATGATAGTAAATGAGAGCCCTATCTTTTGGGTTTCAAAAGAAAAAGAGCAATCATTAGGGAGTACCCTTTCGTCAAATATGTGATAATGGTCTGATGCTAATCATCAAGTGTCTCATTAGAATTAGCAAGGATAATCTCTTCGGTAACTGAAGGTGAAGCTTCTTGAGCATCAAATCATATCGGTGATATGGTCCTTCTATCTTGGATCACCACTGTCATGAGGTCCCAAGAAGGACTTGATAGTTCCTTGTTGAGCTTAGTTAAAGCACCAAATTTAGCATTAAAGAAACAAGATAAATTGATTAATGTCATGTCGAGGATGTGCTCCAATAATATTGTTATCCTTTTATGATAAGTTAAAAGATTGGGTTTGAGAACCTTATAGGCTCTCAACACCTAGCTAATTATGAGTTGTGAATCTGGGTGCATTTGGGGCAGCTACTGCTTTTTCAAAAGCATATATAGAGCTACTATTTGGAGAAGCAGTTTCCTAGGAGCTGATTGGAAGTTGTTGATAGAGAAGTTAAAGTCTGTTTGGTAAATTTGTTGTGCTACAGTTGTTTCTAAAGAGAAAGATTATTTCCTTTATATGTAATAAATCTAAATAATTATAATTTTTAGAATAATTATAACATAATAATAGAAAGATGACCTACTACAGAAAAAATTTAAAACAGTGCAAAATACTTTAATACTTAAAAAAGTGAGTAATCATTTCTTGCATACAATATAATAACGAGGAAGACAAAATTAATTAATGCAAAACATAAAAGTTTAGATGTCAAATCATTCTGTAATTTCATTTTGCATTCTCTTCTTCAATCTAAAAATACTTTTATGGAGACACTTATGTGAATTGATAGTTACTAAAATATATCCATCAGAATTATTTTAAACTTTCATACTTGCATTGGCACAAAACAAATTCCAATGGATATTATTTAAAACATTTTCAGATTGAATAAAAAGTAGTGAAATGAAATTACTCTGCAACTTTCATATTTGCATTTGCTCCAAACAATTTCCTGATGGATATTTTTTAAAAATAACCATTAGTACACATAGCATCGAAAATAATTTTTAGATTAAAAATGAAGAGGTGAAATGAAACTACTAACCGATCTATTAACTAAACTTTCAAATTTGCAATGGCTAAAAATAATTTCTTATGGATATTTTTTAAAAATAAACAACAGTCCACATAATCCTCTCCATGAAAAGTTTTTTTCAAGTTGAAGAAGATGAGGTGAAATAAATTTACTCACTGATCTAACATCTAAACTTTCATATTTGCTTTGCTCAGAACAAATTCTGATGATTATTTTTTAAAAGAATCGTCAACACACATGAGTGTCCCATAATAAACATTTCCATATTGAATAAGAACATGTGAAATAAACTTATCGATTGATTTAAACTCTAAACTTTCATATTTGCATTAGATCAGATCAATTTCTGATGAATATTTTTGAACTGCCGATAGTGCAAATAAGTCTCTCCACAAAAAATATTTTTAGTTTAAAAATGAGAAGGTGAAATGAAAATACTAACTGATCTAAGCGCTAAACTTTTGGAATTGTATTTACTCAAATTTCAAATGGATATATATACCAAAAACTACCCACATCAATGTTTTCATATAAAAATTTTTTAGATTGAAGAAGAGAAAATTTAAATGAAATCACTGATTGGTCTAACATCAAAACTTTCAAATTTGCATTGGTCAAAAAAATTTGAAGTATGTCTCCATAAAAATTAAATAAAAAAGATAAAAACAATAAAAACAATAAAAACAAACTAGAGTGCACATTATTGTCTCCATTAAATTTTTTTTTTTCAGATTGTAGAAGATGTGAAATGAAATTAATGACTAATATAACATTTAAAATTTATAATTGCACTTACTGTCAATAATGTTTTATGGATATTTTTTAAAACTAAGTAACACTGCACATTATTCTCTCCATAAAAAGCAATTTCATATTGAAGAAGGAGGTAAAATCAAATTACTAACCACTCTAACACCAATATATTTAAAAAAAAAGAGTCAAATGCAAACCATCAAACCACAAAAACATACAATAGAAGGATATGATATACATACAACCAAGGACGAAAGGAGAGAAGGAGAAGGAGAACTAAGAGTTTTCCCTAGAACCGTAACGAAAGAAAAATGGATGAGAGAAGCCAAAATCAAATGAGACATAAGAAGAAAATAAAATAAAATGTAGAGAGGTAGCATTGACATTACAAACGTGGAATGGAGATCATAGGGAGATCTTTCTTCCCTTCTCTCTTGGTTAATACTCGGGAATACCCCAATTAGCTTTTACGTGAAATGTCTTTATGCTCTTTCCTTCCCTCTCTTTCTTTGTCTCTCTTTCCCTACCTTACCCTTCTTTGATGATTTTTACCGCTCTAATGCTTGGGCAAGAAACAACAAATTCGGATTCAAGTTGATTTGTTTTTAAAAAGGACAAATAAAGACAATAAAGTTCATAGAAAAAAATAAAAAAATAAAAAGAAAATCAAAGCAAAACCAAAAGGGCTTCTAATTTTTTCGGAATTGGGACTGAACTGGGTTTTCTTTAACTTTGATCTTTTAGATCCCCATCTGTTAATTGCTTAATTTTTTAGAAATCAAACTTCAACCCATTCGTTTTAAGAAATTAAAGTTTCATATAGGTCTCAAACTTTTATTCATGTGATTTTGATTTCGGAGGTTGGAACTATAAATACAAACTAAATCTCCACCGAATAAAAACAGAAATGCTGATTTTACGCCTCAATTTTAAGATAAAACGAACTTCAATTCAACATGAAATTGCAAACTGCAATCAACAATCACATTGGAGCACACACAGAACCCAACCCATACAAGAAATAAACACTCCCAAAAGCTGGCATTGACCAGCAAAGCCCCACAAATAGTATCTACAAAGAAAAAACAAGCTGTTTCGATTAAATTGGAATAGCTCTAGCAACACGAGGGTAGACCACATGAACCGGGTGGGACATTATGCGTCTGCCCTTCATGCGCCTGAAAACGTATACCAGCGCACCAACTGGCCATTCCACCACCCCTGCCGCAGCGCAGGCCACCATTCCCACCACAGGCCCCACTACCTTGCGCCTCCTCGTCCTCACTCCGGTATGCCCGACAGTCGCATGCTGATGAACCATTTTTCACCTTCGTTAACTCCTTGTTGTAGATGTATTCCGTCGTATGAAGAAACTCTGATTGCCCTTCGCCGAGGCAAAAACTCATATTTAAAGGTATCGTTCGTAGTTCCCGCGATTTCGGTTGAGAAATTCAGGCCAGAGATAAAAAAAAGTATATTTGTGACGTGTGGCGATTTACGATAAGAGATTGAGGCCACGGCTAATGCATATTGTGACGAGTGTAAATTTGACGGAACACCTGTATTTTTTGCTTTTTTACAAGCGAGAGGATTACATATTAAATATTATCATTTAATTATCCGTCATTTGGGATTTGTACGACACGACACCGGTTGGGTACTTGGGTTTACCGAATTTTAATTTTCTTAAGAAATTATTTTGATAAAAATTGGGCATTATTGAAATGGACTGCTAAAATTGCCTTAATCAACATATATTAGCAATGCTCTAAATTTCAAATTTTGCATAAATAAAATTAAAAAAAAACTAATCAGCTTAAATAATTTGATGCTTTTCATATACGGCGTTCGTACTCCATTGATCCTTTGTCTAGTAATTGGATTGATGAATTGTTTTTAATAAAACTATTATTAGTTTTTCTTGGTTAATGAATTTTTTAATTTTGTTGTAGTTATAAATTACATTTAGAAATTGATTTGATTGGATACCTTGCGACAAAACTGCTCGAAAAGTTTTTTAGAGATCCAATCTCTTTGTGTGTCGTTAGGGTTTGCAAGTATATCATAAATATGACCGTATGAATCTCCAAAAAACTCAATGGGTCTCGCTTAATGGACACCAAAATGTCAAAATATTCAAAAATTCCACGTTTCTCGCTTAAGGAATTGGCCTTAAGTTAGCTAATGTTCTTTGGAAACACCTAGAATGGGTAAATAATAAATTATGCTTTTATTTGTCACAATACAAAAATTTGTTCTTAAATCATTTGAATCCTACATAGGTTAAAATCTTTTTGCAAAGAGAGGTTTTCCATAATATCCAAACTCATTATATTTTCAAGCTGTTACATTTAGTTGTTATTTTTCTTTTAGCTTTTAGTACTAATTTTTAGTAAGCATATCAATTTAGACCTCTTACCTGTTTAATTTGCAATTTAAATAAAAATTATGTAAGTTGATTTTAAGAGATCGCTTTTCTCATGAAATCGAAACTGGGGTATTTAAGGAAAATCATATATTATTTGAAACGATACTTATACTTTCGTAGTGCCCCTAATGTGAAAATCTATTATATAATTCATAAATCATTACATGTGTTCACACTAGCCGATATATATAATTTGAGACATATTTTCTGGCAAAATTTTGGAGATTAAAAATACAAGTAAGTGCAGATCGGGTCATGTTTTTGGCGTCGTTACCGGGGACTGCAATAGAGGTTTTTTTATTTACAATTTTATTGGAATTGTAGATTAATCAGAAAATTTTTTAAAAAATTTGAATAACCGAAAAAAAAATTTAATTCAAAATTCAAAAATATATATTTCCATTTTTGGTGTGTATTTTATTTTCTGCAATTTTTTTAATTGTTTATAAATAGTTTTGGATCTAAAAATTTAGTGTCTTTCGATTATGAATTTGAACAGACTATTAGAAAAATTCAAAAACAAGTAAGACTTCATAATTCTCAAGAAATGACAAACACATCGCAAAATAATATTAAAATTCAAGCTGCTGAAAATGAACATTATAATTTACAAAAACCTTTAAGGGATTATGTGAACCCTATAGTAGATGAAATTTATTTAAGTATTCAAACTCCTTCTGTAAAAACTAACTCATTTGAACTTAAACATTCAATTATACAAATAGTACAAAATAATCAGTTTAAAGGAACACAATGTAATGATCTTAATTTACATTTAGCTAATTTTTTATAACTATATGCTACATTTAAATATGATAGCCTGTCAAATGTTGCTGTTAGACTTAAAATTTTTCTTTTTTCATTAAGGGATAAGGCTAAGTTGTGGTTAAATTTGTTAGCATCGAGATCTATTAGAACTTGGGGAGATTTACTTCAAAAAAATTTTGGCTAAGTAGTTTCCACCTTCAAAAACAGCGAAGCTTAGAAATGATATTACTTCTTTTACTCGATATGAAGGAGAGTTTATATATGAAGCTTGAGAAAGATTTAAGGAACTCTTTAGAAAGTTTCAACAACATACTTTACCAGACTGGTTAATCATTCAAATTTTTTATAATGGGTAAGTAGGACCCCTTAGATCTATTATAGATGCTGCTGTTGGATGTTCATTATTATCTAACCATTTAATGAAGCATATTCATTAATTGAAGAAATGACTACAAATAATTTTCAATGGCCTTCTAATAACAAAGTAGTCAGTATTCATGTTAACAGTGCTATTTCAATGATTTCATGTCAAGTTGTTGCATTATCCAAATGGTTGAAGAAAATTTATTAGGAGGAATGATTGATTCTCATTCTTCATTGGAAACTATAAATGCTATCAAGAGAGCCTATAACCAATATTCAAATTATTATAACCCATGTTGGAAAAACCATACCAACTTTAATTGAAACAACAATCCTAATGGTGGAAGTCAACAATGGGGTGATGCTCAAGTAAACCCATTGGGTGATTGGAACAACCAGGGTAGTGCTAACTTTATACCTACTTATCCTCCTGGATTTAATCAACAAGTTAAGGAGAAGAAGTTGTCTATAGAAGAAGTGGTGTCACATATGGGTAATCATTTACAAAGTCAAAGTGTTGCTATTAGAAATATGAAGAAAACAACTTTATTAGTCCTTATGGAACATTTTATTTTAGAAAAATGTCATTTGAATTATGTAATGACCCTACAAATTTTCAAAGAAGTATGATGTCAGTTTTTTGTGATTTAATTGAAAAAGGAATTGAAATTTTTATGGACTTCTTTCAATTTATGTTTAGATCATTTAGCAAGTGTCCTTAAATGCTATCAAGAAACAAACTTTGTTCTCAACTGGGAAAAATGTCAATTTATGGTTGCAAGTGGAATAGTGTTAGGGCATAAAATTTCTTAAAATGGCATGGAAGTTCATCCAGCAAAAATTCAAGTTTTTGCTAAATTGTCACCTCTTATGAATGTGAAAGGAATAAGAAGTTTTCTAAGACATGCTGGTTTCTACAAAAGTTATATTAATGATTTTAAAAAAAATTCTTAGCCTTTATGTCAACTTTTATTAAAAAAAAACTAACTTTGATTTTAATGATGAGTGCTTATATGTCTTTAACTTATTAAAAGAGAAATTAATTACTGCACCTATTACTGTTTCAACTAATTGGATAAACCTTTTGAATTAATGTGTGATACTAGTGATTATGCTATAAGGAATGTTTTAGGACAGAGATATGACAAAATATTCAAGGTGATATACTATGCTAGTTAAACCCGTAAAAAAGGCTCAAATTAATTACACTACCACTGAAAAAGAATTATTAGGTATAGTGTTTGCTTTTGATAAATTCAATTCTTATCTTATTGGAACAAAATGTATTGTACATACTAATCATTCTGCTATAAAGTATTTAACGCTGAAGAAGGATGCAAAACCATGATTAATATTTTACACGTGTGTTGCATTAGATGTTCGGTAATGCAAGAATTTGATTTTCAAGTTGTGGATAGAAAAAAGTACTGATAATCAAATAGCTGATCACCTATCAAGGCTTGAATAGGAAAATAAAAAAGATTTAAATAATGAAATTAATGAGAACTTTCCTGATGAAAAATTAAATGAGATTAATGAATGGTAAATTTCATAGTATGCAGTTATAGTGAACTACTTGGTTAGTAACTTTTACCTTACGGATGAGATAGCCATTAAATTAAAAAGTTCATTTATGATCCAAAAAATTACTTTTGGGATGACCCTTATTTATATAAACGATGTAATGACTTAATTATTTGAAGATGTGTACCATTTCATGAAATTCAAGAAATTGTGCAAATATGTCATAAATTAGATTTTAGGGGACATTTTGGAGTGGATAAAACTGCATTTAATATTTTACAATCTGGATTAATTGGCCTAATTTATTTAGGGATGTTAATAATTATATAAAAATATGTGATCGATGTCAGAGAGTAGGCAATATTTCTAGAAGAGACGAAATGCCTCTAAATTTTACACTTGAAGTTGAAATCTTAGATGTTTGGGGACTACATTTCATGGGACCATTTGTACCATTTTTTGGAAAGATTTATATTTTAATAACTGTGGATTATGTTTCTAAATGGATTGGAGTAGTAGCATTACCTCGCTGTAATGCTAAAAAAGTAACAAAATTTATAAGAAAGATTATTTTCACAAGATTTTGATGCCACGAGTCATTACAGATGGGGGGAGTCATTTCAAGAATAGAATGATTGAAATATTAACTCAAAAATTTGGGATTAAACATAGTATATATTTATATATATATATATTTCTTATATATGCCAAAATTATTTATTTATTTATTATTTTTTTTAAATACTATGCATACCTCACTGATCCCTTCCTCT
>NEWO01000711.1:338718-349012 GCA_003013225.1 Phalaenopsis aphrodite
TTTTTTCTTAAAATTTTACCCATGGGATAAATATCAAGCCTAACCATGGGTTGATGGCTGGCTTTAAACTCAACCCTAGGGTCTAAGGTGAGTCATGGCAAGGCACATTTAACCATACCAAGCTTAATTGGTTTAGGTTTGGTCATAAGTCCAAAAAGGTGCATATGGCCAAATCTTGTGTTTGGGCTAGGTTAGGCATGCCAATTAGCCCAATTAAATATGGCATTTAGTGTAGGAGACCCTGAGTAACAACTTTCATGAAGGGTGAAAGTCATTTTGAGGTCAATTAGTTAATCAATTTGGTGGATTTTTGGTTTTGGACCCATTTTAAGCATGTTGGGCTAAGTTTGGGTCAAACTTGGGCTAGCCATGGGCTAAGTCCAAATTGATTGTTGTGTTTGGTGTAAAGCATCATAATGAACAATTTTCATGAAGGATGAAAATTGTTTTGAAGTTGATTTGGTGGTCAATTTGGATGGATTTGGTGGGTTTTGATTTTACCAAATTAGTCATATGGATCTAACTTGGGTCAAACTTGAGCTAGCTTTGGACTAAGCTCAAATTGATTGTTGTATTTGGTCACAAATGACTTTATAAAGGATTTTTAACAAAAATTGGATGCCAATTTGAAGTCTAAGGCATTCAAATGTTGAACTTTGGGGTGTTAGCCAATATTGGGGCTAATTTGGGAATTTTGGATTTAAGCCAAAATTAAATGGGGTTGAGGCTTCACTAAGGCCAACTGATGGTGGATTTTGATGTATAAGAATGTTTTCAGGATTTTTCAATATTAAATGAGGCCAATTGACTAGGCTATGGGTTCACTTGGGTGAGATTAAGTCATATGGTCAAAATTGGGGGTTTTGACCCAAATCAAAATTGGGCTCCAATTATGGACCAATTGATCTTAGATTTGGTTTAAATTGGTCACATGTAAGGTGAATTTGAGTTTAGGATTGAAATTGGGAGAGATTGGATTCAAATTGATCGACATTTGAAGTAAATTTGGGGAAATTAGGCCTTTAAAGGCAATTTGGGGGTTTTGGTCAAAATGGTCAAATTGATCAAATTGAATCCAATTGATGGGTCCAAATGGGTTTTGAGGACATTTGGAGTGATTTTGGAGGTTTTGGGAAAGTTTGGGAAACCAAGGGTATTTTAGTAATTTTGGTGATTTTGAGGGTATTTTGGCTAAAGATGACCAAATTGACCAAATTGGGCCATGTGGTAGTTGAAAGAAATAAAATTGAGGATATTTGAGATTTATTGGGATTTTATGGGAATTTTATGAAATTTTTGGATTTTGGGTTAAAGGAAGGTCTTAAGGGCAGTTAGGTAATTTGGGGGTGTCTGGGGCAAAAGACCCAAGATTAATATTTCAAATAGAATTGAATAGATATCCATTCTAAATGAACCATGGATCAATAAAACCCTCATTTTGAGATCTTATGTATTGGTTTTAGCCAGAATATTGTGAGGATATCGTGTACCATAACTCCAAACTAATATCCAGGGTCAATCCTAAGGCCAAGTAGTCCTATAGGAACTCTTCTTGAATTCTCTCATAATGATCTTACCTACTATATGCTAGAGGTTAAGACTAATATGTGGAACTTCAAGTTAAGTAAAGAGAAGAGTTTTGAATTTCTAATGGTGGGAGTACCTTTTCTAGTTTTCTAAGACTAGTCAATATGAAAGTCCTATGGCTAGACCTAGGATACTAAAGAAGTTTCTAGACCTTAATCAAAAGTGAGGTCAACAGAGGCAACCCATAGTTATTGGTGTGATTTGGATTTGAATTGGTGTTGTGATGAGTTCCATATAGTAATTGTGAGTCTTATATGATTTTATTGGCACAAAACATTATTATATTAAAGGGCTTGAAGTGTGGAAGAAAAAAAGTTGAGAATTGAGTATATTGGTTTGGCGCTATAGTGTCATAGTTCGAATAATTCCTTTAAAACGCCAAAAATTCAATTTCTTTTCTTCTTCCTCTTAATAAAACCCCTAGGTCGGGGATTTAAAGTATCCCTACGACATTCCTAAATATTCTAAAAAGACTTGAGAGTGGGAATTTCATTTAAGAGATCATGGAGAGTAATGACAATGGGAGATTTGATGAAAGAAATTCGTGCATAATGATGCTCAGACCTACTTCAATTGATATCTTGCATTAAGTCTAGAGCGACTGATACAGGTCAGATTTTTGTGTGTTATTTTTGTAAACATTTTTCAATATTACAAAATACATACTGTAGTAATAATAATAATTATGCAATTTAAACCCAACAAAAATAACTTTAGTGAAAATAATTTTATCTGTTAAAACTTTTAAACTGCCAAATCCTCTAATAACAATGCAAGTATACGTATCACTCAAGTAATAAAGGGATCTAATGGAGTCCTAGATATCGATTCTACAGGGAAGTTGGAAATTCTTATAGATAAATTCTTATAATTATAATGTAAATCACGATTTAAACTATAAAACTGAAGTACTAATTTCAAATCTAAAGTATTAGAGTAAATGCTAAATAAAATGAAATTAAAAGAACTAAGTTAACTAAACTAATTGCTAAACTTTCAAAAGTAAACTTATGAAAACTAAACAAAGTTTTTGTGATAGAGCGTTAAAATTTAAGAAAACATCATTCCCTTTTACAATGAGTATATGAATTGTGAAGAAATTAAAATCATTTGAAATTGTGTAAAATTATTTTGTGCTAAATAAGAGCAATCCTACTATTTACCCTCTTCCAAGTGTATAAAAAATATTGATTAACCCAGATTTTGGTCCCTAATTCTGTGGTTAAGCCGGGAGGATACTGACTACCATTCAAGGGCTCCCACTACTCCCTCACCTGAGCGCTAACAATCTCCGATTAGTTTCTAATCAATTGAACCAAATTGGGGATTTTAATATGTCAAATTAAAATCTCCGATTCTGCATCCAACAAAGTATATTTCCATATTTATTTGCACTCAACTACATGGATAACATCCTCTCCAATGAAATCAAATTTGATTCTCACTATGTTGTAGAAATCATAACCCTTTCGTAATATATGTTTCTCAACATATTTTAACATTTCAGTTGGTCAGATCAAAAAGTAAATGAAGATAAAATTTTGAATCTTCACAAATTTTTGACATTTAAAACCATATAAAACAAAATCAATTCTTTACAAAAATCATATCTTAAAGTAGGGAGAAAGATAAAGAAGACTACTTAGAATTCATGAGAAGGAAACAACAACACATGGATTTCATATATAAAAAAAGTATACAAAAAAAGAAGTAATAGACACAACTTATCTCACATTCCTTCCCAAGCAAATCACTAGAAGTTCTGTTCAAGCACTTTCCCTCTTTACAGGCACTCTCAATTCTCTCTTAGAAGGGTAATGAAGAAGAAATCTCTCACCTTCCCTCTCCTGTTAAAATCCTTGAAGAAAATCTCCAATCCCTTGACTTTCCTTCTCTCTCTCTTCTCCTTATTTGAACTCTCTCTCTCTCTCTCATGCCTCTCTTTAGCCCCTCTTCGATGCTCTAGACTTCCCTCTATTTTATTAGAGGTTGTTTCCCTCCAAAAAGAATTCAAAATTAGCTCCAAATGTCAACCCTTTTGAATTCCAAAAGATATGTCTATTGATCTATGAGACATATCCCTTCATAAAAGAACCTTCCAAAGTGTCTAGACGCATTAAATCACTCCATGGGATATTTAGAAAAATTGATATTTGCATAAAATTAGTCTTGAACTGTCTTAATTTATAAAACGTTGTCTCTGGATCCTCAGGTGATGATACTGGCGCTTCAGGCGCCAACTTGCTCAAGGCCATGTTGTTCTGGGTTTTGACACTTCAAGTGCCAGCTCTCTATAAATGGTGCTTCAGACACCAGTTTTGGCACTTCAAACGCGGGTTCTATCGCTTAAGGCACCAGCTCTATCGCTTCAGGCGCCAAAATCACAAAATTCGTTGTTTTGACTCCAAATTTCGTCCTTTTTGCAACTTTTTCTCCAAATACCTAAAATTAATATACCAACAAAAAAAAACATGAAAATACCCTTCTTTAAAGTGTAATATCAACCAAAAAAGCATTAAATGTATTCATAAAACAATACATTATTTTTGTGTGTCAAAATCTCTCAAACTTAATTGTTACTTGCCCTCAAGTGACACATTTACTACATAAAATATATAACTTAGGATAAAGATTAAATTATTAACTTCTATACTTTAGTATCATAAATAAAACAGTAAACTTTAAAAAACACTTTTAATAACTTAGATTCAAACTCTAAGTCTAAGAGTATTTAGTAATCAAATCTAAGATTTCTGAATCTCTATTTATTTTAAGAAGAATTGTAATTTATCATATAAAAAATACTTAGAATATTAATATGAAAAAGAAATTCATGAAAACTTTACTACTAATGGTGCTAATAATCCAATACAAGTTTTGAAAATGTAATAGAGTCTTTTTTTTAAGTTGATTCAAGTGAAGTCAATTTTTTATTAGGCATTTCCTCGAGCTTCTCCTCACACTTTTTTTTTTGTTTTAGGATCTTTTCAATCTTTTCTTTTCTTTTTCAAGTGAGGATTACTATATATAGATAGCCTTTAACAATTTCGAATTTAACTATCCTCTTCTTAATGTTAAAACTTCTTATCTTTCTTCACTTTATAAGTTCATATTAGATTTATGATTTTTCATAAAGTTTTATTCTTTTTTTCTCACACGAAACTCTAAAATTTTGATTACTTCAAAAATATAATTTCCTTTACTTTAAATAGAAAAACATAGTCTTATCTTTTCATACCAAGTATCTTTAACTTTAGAATTGACCTTCATTAATAAAAACTTTTACCTAAGTTTACCATAATATTTACAAACATAAATATAATCATTTAAATTTAAATCTTAATATCTCAAGTCATGTTAAATTAATTTTAAAAATATATTTAATTGAGGAAAAATAAAATTTAGTTTACTTCTTTCTAATAGAAAATTTTCTCTCCCAAACTTAAATTTTTAAGTAATTAAAAATGTTCGATACAAAATTTTGCAGGTGAAAGAAAACAGCAAATGCATAAAAATAAAAACTAACATGCACAGGATTTCTGAGCATGAAATTAAACTCTGGTATACTGCAGGTACGAACTTTAAAATTTTTATACAAACATTAAAACATTAAATGAAATATAATATATTTTAAAGTATTTGCTAAAAATTAAAAAGAGAAATAAAAAATACTAAAAATACAGAAAAAGTAAAAATCTACAATTACTATTACAATTAGGTCCATAGTTCAACATTAGAAATGAAAGTTTTTACTACAACAGTTTCAAATAAAACAAATCACAACCAATCAAAATAACAAACAAACATCAAACAAACATACTAAACTCCTAAAAATATCAAACTTCATCCCCTTTCTCATCATCATCATCATCATCATCATCTTCTTCTTCTTCTTCATCTTCATCATGATCTAGAGTATAAGAGTGAAACTGGGGCAAGTTGGAAATTCCACATTATACTCACCCCTAAGAATCTAACTATAGTCTCCTTATAAGCTATATCATCTTGAACTCTCCTCTGCTTATATTCATCATTATAAGCATTTCTTGCTTCAATTTCTCCAATCCTAGTTTGTATATTCACAATATCCATTTGTTGAATCATAAGCTACTCCATAATATTTTCAAGTGAAACAGAGCGAGAAGTAGAGGCCCCTACAGCTGATGTAAAGGGACTATCAACACCTACACTCCTGTACTCAACAAATGATTCAAATCTTTGAACCGTATGCTTCCTAATAGAATTTTTTGGCTGCAACTTTTCCTCATTTCTATGTGACTCTACTCCAGCATTACTAGATATACTCCGAGCATGATGAACTATAAGAGCACCAACATCTACTGCTTTCATTTTTTGAATGCAAAAGTTTAGAACAGCTCTATCTTTTGTCACTTTGCTAGATGATTTGTTGGCAATAATTTAGCAGAGATGAAGTAATGCCATACTTTTGACTGAAAAGTCATCATGGAAGCAGAGAAGTTAACTTTCTTATCCATTCTCCTTTTTCATCAGTTAGACTGGCAATTACTTCATCCAGTGATGAATAAGTCATCACGAATGCAACGTATTCACAATGAAACTCATTTCTCAGTCCATTCAAAGCATTGATCCTTTCTCTTGTAAACTCAACTTGCTTACCTCTCACAAGGATGTGATCATCATAGTGAACCGCAAGTTGGCATAAAACTTTCGAATCATAGGCATAATAGCTACTGCAGTGAAGTAGCAAAAGCTCTCCAAATTTTTTGGCAATGATCAATCTCTCGAGCTCACCAGCCAAGTTAGCAAATGCCCATTTCTGGATCAATTTTCTTGTTTCCATTTGAGTATTGTAACAGTGTTGGGTGTTGAAATTAACGAATCTACTCAAGCCAAAATCTCCCGTAAGATTTCCTCTTTTTACTCGTGAAGCCATTGGAATTTTTATGAAAATTCAAGTAGATTCCAAATAAATTACAAGATAAAAAATGTAGTTCCACAAGTTAGATTTTTTGGTAAGAAACTTTTTACCATGGGTTTTCTACAACTTTCTTCATAAAAAAATCCAAATTTTAGATCTCCCATAATGTAGGAAAAATCTATGGTGAAAATAAAAAATTTCTCGGTTAAAGCGAAGCTCTTACCAAGAGAAGATGAAATCTAAGATCTTTGGCCTTCAAAAATTTTCTTAAATGAACACAATGTGAAGCCATAGGTCACGGTTCACATATATGAAACGACCCAACCAGTAAAAATGGTTGTTGGCATCAATTTTTGATGTCACAAGTGTAGAGTGTCCACTTGCATGGCTTAAGATGGTCTACGGTTCTTCCGCAGCATCTTGCAGCTTGAGACACTCACCTGGGACCTTTAGACATGTGTTGAGGGACACATAGCTAGGGTCTTTCTTCTAGGTTTTGCCTTTTGCTTAAGCGAAGACCAATCAACATTTTCTTCGTCAAACGGCTCTGATCATGTCAACAAATATTATTCATCGCATTGCGCTTGAAATTAGCTCAAATTGGTCCGATCACTAGTGAGCTCTTTCAGATGACCCCAGACGACGAAACAGACCACGCGAGTGAGTCCGGAATGTTGATTCCACATATAGAGGGTGTTCACTTTGCCACGACTTCACGGGTGAGCTAAAAATATGTGAATTATCATTTTGTGTTTGATCGTCAAAGAAGTAGTTCAAACGACCTCAAACGACGAAAGGAATCACACCAGTGCGTCTGGAATGTCAAATTTAGCATGGAAAGACATCCACTACGCTGCGAGACCATGTACGAGCAAGAGATGCACTAATGATAATAATAATAATAATAATAATATTATTATTATTATATAGTAATAATATTATTATATATTATCTCTTATTTAACTTATTGCTACAACCCCTCTTTCCTATTGCACGAACCCTGCTCACGAACCCTAGCCGTTGCATGTCCCCAGCCTGAGCTCGAAGCCCACGGGCCGATGCTCCTCGCCGGTGAATGCCGGGGTCGCTTCCTTCAGCCGTCGACCACCTTATCCGCACAAGCTCCTCCTCCGATCACTGGCCAAGCCGACGCCACCTCCTTCTCCTCTCGGCCAGCCGCACGTGTGGCCTCCCCTTCTCGCCGGTGACGTACCGACGACCTTCTTACACATCGCTGCCAACTTCTCACCGACCTCAGCTTTTCCCTCACTGATCGGAGCTCTCCATTGCCGGTCTGCTTTCTCATTTTGAGTTACCCATTTATCGACCAAGCCTTGTCTTCAACCCCTCTGCCCGACGAAACCTTAGACAACAAGGTTTCTGCCGTCGTCTCATTCACACACAAGACCGAGGGCAGAGCACCATCCTTTTCCTTGCATTTCTTTGTGTGTGCCAGTGTAAAGTTCGGTCACCGAAGCACCTTGTCGGATCTCATTCCCGGTGGTTGGAATGTCGCCAGAGTGTATTACCATCGATGGACAGAGGCAGAACAACGGCTTGAAGAGGCGTGCACATTGTTTCCTTTGCAAGAAAAGTTTCTCTACTTTCTCTGGCGTGGAACAACCCCTCTCGAAGGTACAATTTGGTCGTATTGTCATGTACTATGATATTTACCAAATGTACTTCGTATACCTCACTGAGGTCTTTTTATTGTCATGTGCACATTTTACGAGATACACTGGAGCACAAATCGAACGTCGATGACTTAAAGCAAGCAAAGAAATCACCCCTAAAACCGTTAGGGTGGTGAGATTCTTTGCCTCCTAGTCTCTGTAAGAATATTGGAGTATAGGCGTGTGGGTTCGATCACCCACACGGGGTCCGTGCGCCGACGTGGATTAGAATGAGGATGTGCCTGCGTGATGGCTCATTGGATTTCCTAGAGCTAGCCTTTAGGTTAGGATTTCTCGTGCATAGCCAACACCCTCCGTAGAGCCGAGTGTCTCCCCTTTGTTGTGAGCTTTAGCACAAGTTCTGATGGGTCGGAGTCCCTGACTCCCCTTGCTTTGGGTTCCCCAACTTTATTTGAAGAAGCTGGGAGGTCAGACTTTGTAAAACAAGATAAGCTTTGTAGCTGGCTCACTTTGTAAATTCTGGAGGAGTTAGCAAAATGAGAAAAAGCTTTCTAGCTAGTCCATTTTGCGACACCATGGAGAGTTTTCCCCTCGGAGATCTGGGGAGAGACTCCCCACATTTCCTCACCAAAGCAAGATGCAGTAATGTCGAATATCAAAGGGTCTAAACCTTAGGTCTCCCAAGTGATGTCGTTAGCAAGAGCTCGGTTTGCTACCTTCATGTTGGTTTGCTGCATATTACTTTTTTACTTACATTTCACTTCGCTTTGACCAGCCAACCTAGCCTAGTGAGCATCTTACTTTGCACCTACTAGACGCCCTGGCCTGGTGAGCATCTTACTTTGCTCTGATCAGCCACCCTTGCTCGACGAGAATTTCACTTTGCTCCGATCTGCCGTCCCGGCCCAGTGAGCATGTCACTTTGGTTCGACCGACCGTTCTGGCCCAATCGACCAACCACTTTAGTTTGACCAACCACCATGGTCTGGTCGACCGATCATTTGCATGCTTGTTTGTTTTTGCATTATATCGCATGCTTGTCTGCTTGCATGTTGCATCTTATATGTGTTAGCTTGCATAATCATTATCTTCTTTGGACCACTGCAACCACGATATGCCCATCCCTTGGGTCACTGTTACCTCAACACACCTTCCCTAGGCCGCTGGCGCCATGGCATGCCCTTCCCTTTCGGTCACTGCCACCTCGTCACACCTACTTCGGGCCACTGCCACCACGGTACGCCCATCTTCTCTGGTCACTTCTACGTTGGCACACATTCTTCGAACCACTGCCTCCACGGCATGCCCATCTTTTCCTGAGTCACTGCCTCACGGTACACTCATCACTTCTATCATATGACTGTTCGTACTTGCTTTTGCATGTTTGCATGGGTAGCTGTTGACCTCAATTTTGGTTAAGGTTTAGTTTCTCCTCTTTAATAGCCTATGGTCTAGCCATAGGAATTTTCCTGTTGACTATTCCTAGAAAACTAGACATGGAACCCTCACCATTAGAAATTCTACCCTCTTCTTTACTCAACCTGAAGTTCCACATGTTGGTCTCAACCTCTAAGTACTTAGTAGGTGGGGTCACCGTAGGGGAAACTCAAGATGAGTCACCCTTAGGATTGCTTGACCTTAGGGTTCACCTTGGGTGTTGGCCTGGAGCTAAGGAACTCACTACATTTATCTGCACCCATAATCACTCACAACCCTGAACTCAAATTTCTAGCCTAGATCCCTTGATGTTTTGGGATACTCATGTAGTTGGACCCCTAAACCTACTAGCCCTAGGGCTATGGTTTGGCTAAGACCACTATGTAGAGGACCCAAAATGGGATTTCCATTGGTCCATGACTTGTTGGTGATGGTTGGTATCTCAACTCTATCAAAATACCCATCTTGGTCTTTTACCCCTAAAACACCCCCAAATTACCAAAATACCCCTCTTTGACAAAAAATTCTAAAAATTCCAAAAATTCCCACAAAATCCCAATAAATCCAAAATATTCCTAATTTCATTTATTTCAACTACTACATGATCCAATTTTGCGAAATTGACCATCTTTAACCAACATCCCCAAATATCCCTTTAAAGACCCAAATTTCCCCAAATCCAACTCAAATGTCCATCAATTTGATCTCAATTGACCCCAATTCCAATAATAAACTC
>NEWO01000711.1:359720-370846 GCA_003013225.1 Phalaenopsis aphrodite
ACATCTCTAAATAGAGTAGGCCAATAAAATCCAGATTACAAAATTTTATGAACAGTTATATCATTCCCAAAAAGATCTTTAAACTCAAAATCATGAAATTTTTGAATAATTTCTTGAATTTCCTTATAAGGAACACATCATCTCATTACTAAATCTTTGCATTGTTTGTAAAAAAATGGATCATCCAAAAATAAGATTTTGCATCGTGAGTGAATTTCTTTTCCTATTGTTTTGTCATTCCATATGGTAAAATACCACTAACTATATAATTCACAATATCAGCATATCACAGTATTGCCCATCATTTTATAGCATAAAGGTTTTCATCATGAAAAGTTTCATTTATTTCTTTTTCTAAATCAAGTGTTTCTTCCAGTTCCAAACTAGATAGATGATCAACAATTTGATTATTAGTCTCTTTCCTATTTACTACTATAAAATCAAACTCTTGCATCAAAAGTACCCATCTAATTAATCTTGGTTTCACATCCTTCTTCTGCATTAAAAATTTGATTGCCGAGTGGTCAGTACACACAATACATTTGCTTCAATTAGATATCACCTATAACTTATCAAAACCATAAACAATGTTTAATAACTCTCTTTTAGTAGTGGTGTAATTAATTTGAGCATCATTAGGAGTCTTACTAGCATAATGTATAACTTTAAATATCTTATCATATCTCTGCCCTAAAACAGCTTCAATTGCATAATCACCTGGATCACACATTAGTTCAAAAGGTTTCTCCTAATCAAATGAAACAATTATCAGAGTAGTGATCAATTTTTCATTAAAAGTTTCTGGCACTCTTGGCTAAAATCAAAATTTGTATATTTTCCAGAAGTTGGCATAAAGGCTTAGTAATTTTTGAAAAATCACTAATATATCTCTTGTAAAATCCAACATGTTCTAAAAGATCCTAACTCCTCTTACAATAGTTGGTAGAGGTAAGTTAGATATAACCTGTATTTTTGTAGGATCTACTTCCATGCCATTTTCAAAAATTTTATGTCCAAGTACAATTCCTCCTACAACCATAAATTGACTTTTTTTTTTCAGTTTAATACTAGATAAAACTTTTCACATCATTCTAGAACTTTCTCTAAATGACTGACACATATTTCAATGAAGTTCCAAATATAGAAAAATCATCCATAAAGACTTCAATCCCTTTTTCAATTAAATCACTGAAAATTGACATCACATCTCTTTGAAATGTTGCAAGTGCGTTACATAATCCAAAAAATATTCGCCAAAAAGAAAAACTTCCATAAGGACTAGTAAATATTGTTTTCTTTTGATCCTTTAGAATAATAAATATTTGATGATAATCGGTATATCCACATAGAAAAAAAAATATCTATGCTCAACAAGTCTATCCATCATCTGGTCCTGAAAGGGTAAAGAAAAATGATCCTTTCTGGTGGCAGAATTTAATTTTCTATAATCTATGTAGATCCATCGTCCAGTGATTTGTCTTGTTGTTATTAATTCATTATTCTTATTTGTCACAACAGTCACATCTCCTTTCTTTAGAGCACAGTGAATTGAACTTACCTAAGCACTGTCTGAATTAAGATATATTATTCTAGCATCCAACAATTTTAAAAACTCTTTTTTAGCAATTTTTTTCATCATAGGATTCAGTTTTCTTTGAGGATCAGCTCTTGGTTCGTGTTGATCTTCCAATAAAATTCTATGCATGCAAATTGAAGGAATGATTCTTTTAATATCAGCTAATGTCAATCCAAAAACTTTCTTTTATCTTCTTAAAGTTTCGAACAACTGTTGATCTTGCATATTAGTTAATTCTGAGGATACAATATCAAGTAATGTGAATAAATCTCCTAAGAATGCATACTTTAAATGTGTAGGAGGTGTTTTCATTTCTAGTTCAGGAGGTTTCTCAATGGATGAAATCAAATTCTTGTTATCATCTTTAGGATCTTACAATTCACATTTTTCCTGAACATAATCCAAATCTTCATTACTCACTTCCGTAGATTCATCTTGAATTTTATCCTCATCTTCATATTCCAAATATTCTTTTTCAAAATTCTTTTCAAATTTTTTCGTGAATCATTTATGGCTTAAATAATCATTAATATCCATTCTGAAACATTTAATCTCTTGCTCTTTTGTAGGGTATCTCATTGATTTTGTAAAATTAAATGTAACCTCTTGATCACTAACTCTCACAATTAGTTTTCCTTTCTGCACATCTATCAAAGCTCTTCTTGTGGCAAGGAATGATCTTCCTAAAATGATAGGAATTTCTTTATCTTCCTCCATATCTAATAAAATAAAATCCGTAGGAAAGATTAATTTATCAACTTTTACCAAAACATCTTCTATAACTCCTTTAGGATAGGTAATCAAACGATCAGCTAACTAAAGAGTTACAATTGTAGGTGAAATATCTCCAAAACCCAACATTCTAAAAATTGATAAAGGCATATGATTAATACTGGCTCCTAAATCACAGAAAGCTTTTCCAAAAAATCTTTCACCAATAACACCAGAAATAGTAAAACTACTAGGATTTTTAATTTTTTCAGGAAGCTTATTCTGAATTATAGCACCGCACTACTCTCTGAGTGAAATAGTCTCATTATCTACAGACTTCATTTTCTTATTAAGCATATCCTTCATGAATTTCACATAGCTTGACATTTGTACAAAGGCTTCAACAATGAAATGTTTATCGTTAATTTCCTCAATATTTCTAAAAAAATTAAAAATTGGTTATCTCTATTTTTCTACTTCAATCATTGAGGAAAAGGAGGTGGTGGTCATTCTACAGTGATTTTCAATGGTTTAATAGGAGATTCAGACTCAAAATGAAAATCTTCACCAGATTTTTCATTTTCCACCTCATCTTTTTCAACTTCACTTTCACTTCTCTTTGAACTCTAGTTTCCAATTCTTTTCCACTTCTCAATTGAATAGCCTTAATTTACTCTTTGTTCTGATCTTTAAGATTTACTTCAACATTACTAGGCAACGTTCTTGGAGGTCTATATATAAGTGCAGTAGCAATACATCCTAATTAATTTTCCATGTTTCTAACTGCAGCTCATTGACTTTATATTTGACTTCCCATTTGCAATATTAATTCTTACATTGACAACTTCTTCTCCTTACTAGGAAAATTACTAAAACTCATAGGATAATATGGTTTATAAGTTGGATTTCCTTGATTGTTGGAGTTTCTCAATGAGTAACACAGCGCTCTATCCCCATTGCGGATTGGTAGCATTAAAGTTATTGTTATTCCAACTAAAATTTGGATGATTTCCAACCATGATTATAATAATTGGCATAAGGATTATTTAAATAGTTATTTATTACATTTAAGGTCTCATAAGATGATTGAGATTCTATCATTTATCCCAATGAGTTTTCCTTAAGCACAGGTGGTGTCTGAGAATAATCTATCTTCTTTGATATAGCAGTTATTTGGATAGCCAACATAGATATCACATCAGAATCATGAGTACTAGCTACTCTTTTTAGATTTACCCTTTATCGACACTATTTTGGTTAAGGAGTTGCCTGCTGGAAGCTATCGGCCGCCGGAATTGAAATCACGTTGCTCGCTTCAGAAAGGCGTTTAATTTACATATATATAAGTTTAGAAAAATATGAAATCAAACTGACCCCATATTTTTCATAGTTTAAATGAAAGAGTGTTATAACTCAAGTCTTGTATTTATCCCGAAGGATAAATACAAAGATTTGAGGAGAGGCTAGATCAAATAAACTAAGAAACATATGACATTCGTTTGGTCTGCGAAACCATTTTGTTTGCCGACAAGTTCCCCTATTTAATATAAAAAATTAAATAGGTTTTATATTAAGCTGGTTCAGACAAGCTTTTTATAAGGGCAAACCCCTATAGTTAATTACATCTTAAATGACCGAAGTCACCTAAGAAAACTCTCGATAAAAATCAAGAAATGTTATCGTCAAAGTGGTCAAAAGGATATGACTTTTTAACAAAGTTGGACAACGAGGTGTGAAAGAGGAATGGTATAAATTTTGATCATTTAATTGTAGAATCCAAATGAGGAAGAACTAGGGGATGTAATAGTTCCAGAGGAAAACCTCGGTGACTTCCCAAGCTATCTTATGGTTTAGCTCTAATTTTGAGGAGAAATTATTTGAGTATTTCATTCTGCCAATTTTATTTGTTTAGGGCTTACATTTTTGTAAATGATCACACAAATGGCCTGAAGATGTGAGGATTTAGGTTGTGATGAACAACAACCTTAGAATCTTAAGACGAGTTAGGGTTTAGATTGCACAAGAAAGCTATACAAAAGCCTAAAGATAGGGCGAACTTCTATGACTTGTTGTTTAATTCTAAGAAAAGAATGGTTTAGCTGGGGAAGACCTGTTTTGTTGTTGAAAATGATCGTGCTGCCCACAATGCTAGCTCCAAGCTCCTCATCGTGACGAGTTCATGTTTTCCAAGTGTGTCAGGTTATGATGTCAAATCAGTTGGCCCTATGGTTGTAGTTCTTTAAATTTTATAGGGGCGTGTTAAAGTTGGTTAAAGAGACATAGGTTAGGATCCTACAGTTCCCTTATTCTAGTACCATTATTTTATATTGGATGCACTTAGTTCAAATGAATTTATTAAACCCAACTTAATGAGTTCCATAATTTCATTTAGAGCGTGGGAAGCCTCGTTAGAAACTGTAGGTTACCTCCTCTGAGGGATTCCCGATCATCCGATAGAGACGTCTTAATTTTCTTGCAATTGTTTTTTTGTGATGTTTGTGATTAAATTTTGAGTTTTTTTATATTTTGAATGTTGTGGCGGTGAATTTTATCTTGGTTGATTTTATTTTTGGTTTCGGTTTTGATTATGGCTATCCTAGCAGTTTTGGTTTTCATGCAGGGTGTCATCATTCTTTAGCATGCAAGTTTTATAAAAACACAGTGTGAAAAATATAAGAAAAGACGCTACTGTAAACTATAAAAGCGTACTTGACAAGTCTTCTCATTCCACCACCTGAAAGGGGAGTACTTGTAAAGCATGTATATAATATTGCAAGAAGATTTAAGTTGTAAGAGTACATGAAGGTTTATCTATCAAACCCTAAGCTATGATTTTGTCAAATCTCGGAAGATCCTAGTGAATGTTTCTAGGAGAAAGTATGGCAAGTCCAATTTGTCCTTCAGAATGTCCAATAGATTTCAAAATATTCAAGGTGTGACCCTAAATCATTTTGAAGATCTCTTGAAATATTCTGAGTTCATTTTGTACTAATCATAATGTCCCAATAATCATATGAGGTTGAAGTGTGATTACCCCACTGCTCAGTGAAACTTTTAATTTAATTATCCTAGGGATAGGATACTCGATTGGTCAGTTGATGTTTTATTTAAGAGTAATGTGAATGACTGCCCTTGGGACAAGTCTTTATTATTGTGGTGCCCGCAATTAAGGTTAGGCTTGTAGTGTTTAAAGATGTTAATCACCAATCATATCATTTTCTAAATCCAATCAAATTTAGTTTAGGAATCAAACCTAGGTCACTTCCAAACCTTGGTAATCATAATAGGTGAAATGGTATGTATCAAAAATTTTTGTTTAAGTGATGTGTATTCTTATAAAGTAATCAAATCATCCTCAACTTTAGGCTTAAGAAAAGTAAATTATCATCCTTTCTAGTTTAAGCCCCTTACTTAAGAATCATTTGATCTTAATTGACTTCCAAATCATGAAGCTTATGAGAATTATGATTTTGTTGATGTTGTACAAGGGTGGTCAGTGAGTTTCTACTTTTTAGTCCCATTTTATTTCAATCATCAAATCATGTTTATTAAGATCAGAATTACCCATTTTTTCTTCGGTTAATCCTAAATTTTGATTAAAGCACTAAAGTCTAAAGTGATTGTTTTGCCCTTGGGTCACCTCACATCATAACTCACTAAACACAACTCAAACGACTTTGAGGACTTGAAGTGTCATATCCATACACTAATCAAAGTAATAGAGGAGAAAATGTGGATTTCTTAAAATTTTAATTTGATTTGATTATTTATTTAAATTAAGAAAATAAGATTTTCAAAAAGTGATTTATTTAACTTCTCAGATTAAAGCTTTTATTTTTGAGAAAAGTATTAAGGGTTTCTTTAGGTGAGAGAAATGCTTGGGTAAAATTTCATGATATTTTTTAATTAATTTTTTTTATTATTATTTTAATTTGGCTCAATTTTCATGATTTATTTAAGTAGAAAATGGTGTTTTAATTACAAAAATTATTTTTATATTTTTCTTAGACTCCTCTGAGTTAAGAAAACTTAGAGAATCAAATTTTGTATTTTTTTTATTTTTAATTTATTTATTATAATTATGTTAGTGAGAAAATAAAGAAAATTCATTTTTAAGCTTTTTAAAATTATTTTCAACTTACAAAAAATTAGAAAAAAATAATTTTAATGAGTCCTAAGTGATCAGAGAATAGTTAGGAATATTTTGAAATATTTTTGTATTTTTGAAATTTTTATTTATTTTTAATTATTTAAAATTCAAAATAAGGCCCAAAAATTAAGTATTTTATTAAAAGTGATTTTATTTTTCCTAAGTACCTCTAATCACAAGGAACTCATAAAACCACTTTTTATAATTTTCCCAAGTGTATTTAATTTATTACAATTATTTTTGTACAAAAATATAAGCTTTCTTAGAAAATCCACTTTAGTGCTTACACTACGCCAAATAATTTTAAAATTTTTACAGTGGGTAGATATGATTTTTATGAACAATGTGGAGTTTATTTTTTTAATTTTTGATATGTATTTAATTTACATAAATTTATACAAAGTATTCACATTTAAATAAGTATAGAAATTTACAAAATGATTCAAAGCATCACAACATTTTTTCTAGACTTCTCTGACCACAAGAAATTATGTGAAAAATTTTAGTAGGTTCTTGAAGTTAGCTGATTTAATTAAATAAAAAATAACCCTATTTTCCTACTTAAACCACACGGTGCCACGCAATCCTCGACAGCTCTGAAGTCTCCACGAGACTACTCCCCATTTGGCGCGGCCTTCTGAGTCAACGTCACGCGACCTGCGCTTTATGTTGGGATCTTCCGTCCGACTTCTTCCCAACCCCGCATTTGATACACGCGCCATCTGACGGCCGTGAGTCTTCGTCCCCGTTTGGTTCATCCCGAGAGCCATCCACCTTCTAGGCGTAAGAACTTGAGCTACACTTAACTAAATTGACTCGGGTTTGATTCTATGGACTCGTCTAGACTAGGAGAACACATTCATACAGTAAACATGCCATGAAATTAAACGTACATGAATGGAGAATCGAATGAAGCTGGGGAAGAGGGGGAGTTTTATACCGTTACTCTGAGAAGGGAAGCTTCACTCAGAGGTTCTTGGCACGTTTGTGGAGGTCCAAGGACCTCAGGGATGGAGCCTCTGGTCGCGGTGATTTGTCTAGGGCAAACTTTGGTGAAGCTCGATTTCGGGTGTTGGTCAAAGTCAGTGGTAGAGGCTCTCTGTTAAAGGATTTTGATGGGGCTTCTTCTTCTCTTACAGTGATGAAGTTTTGGGCAATTTTAATTTGATTTTGGTGCACTGTGGAGGTGTGGTGGAGTTTGTCCTATTTCTGGCCGGAATTGAGCTCAGAAATTGAGCTCCGACGATGGGAATTAGGGTAGAGAGGTGGTTGGGCTACACTGAGGAGGTCTCAAGGATGTTATGGGAGCAATTTAGCAGGTTTTCCTTAAGAAATTTTTAGCACTTGGATTTGGTCATGGAGGGGAGCTTTTATAGCCATGGCCGGAGAGTGGAGCTCATGGGGTGGCCAGCGTGCAAAAGCTTATTGAGGTGGTGAGCTAAGCTGCCTAATTGGCCAATGGGAGTGGGACAGCTCAGATGGGTCCATTGGGTTAGGATTTAAGTATGGTGGCTCTCAATTTTGAGGTGCTCCGGCGACTAGGCCGGCCGACAATGGGAGAGTAAGGAGAATTAATTTGGGTTGGTGATAGGTTTTGGCAAAGTTATCTTTGGCTTAAGCAATTTAGGAAACAAATCCCTTGATTTAGGGGACCTTCAGTCCATGTCTCCTCTAAGGTGGGTTAATTGGGTCTATCTTGGTTACTAGGACCCAAAAGATGGCTGTAGAAGTCTTGCCTTGATCAATTTGACATGGCTAGTTCAATTTTGGTGCATGGGTCCAATGTGGGTCCAAATGGCCAAAGGTTGGGTTTTGGTTAGGCTAGCCATGACTTTGAGCCCAATTAATTGATAAATAATGTGTAGATGATTGCAATGAAGATTTTTTGTGAAGTTTTGAAATGACTTTAAGTTCAATTGGGGGTTCAATTTGAAGGATTTTGGGATTTTGGACAATATGGGCATGTTGGGCTAGAACTGGGTCTATGTTGGGCTAACGTTGGGTTAAGTCCACATTGATTGTTGAAGGTGGTCTATAGGAACATCAAGAAGAGTTTTCAACATAAATTGGGTGTCAATTGGGGTTAAGACAATCAATTTGGTGGAATTTGGGGACAGCCAATTTGGGGTAAATTTGGGGATTTTGAACTTGGGTAAAATTAAGTTAAATTGAGGCTTCACCAAGGCCACTTGAAGGTCAAATTTGATCTGTAGGATTGTTATGGAGAATTTTTAGCATGAATTGTGGTAAATTGAGTAGGCTATGAGGTTCAATTTGGTGGGATTAAGTCATATGGCCAAAATTGGGAGTTTGACATAGAAAAAAATTGGGCTCAAATCATGTACCAATTAAGCTTGTATTTAGTTTAGATTAGTCATTTGGAAGTTGAATTTGAGTTTAGGATTGAAATTGGGGGAAATTGAGACCAATTTGATAGACATTTGGGGTAAATTTAGGGAAGTTGGGCCTTTAAAGGCAACTTGGGGGTTTTGATCAAAATGGTCAAATTGGGTTTAATTGGAGGGTCCAAATTGGTTTTAGAAACATTTAAAGTAATTGTGGAGGTTTTGGAAAAGTTTGAGGTGCCAAGGGTATTTTTATAATTTTGGTAATTTTGGAGGGTATTTTCATAATTTTGGAATTTTGGGTGATTTTAGGTAATTTGGGTGTTTTGAAAAGTTTTGAAATGATTGTTGGATAAATTTGGGTATTTTGGGTGGATTTGGGAATTTTGGGAATTTCAGCCAAATTTCGGGCTCCAAGGGTATCTAGGTAATCTGGGAAATTTTAGGGCAAAAGGCCAAGTTGGATATTTTTTGTAGAATTGAGGTGAAAACCACCCTATATGAGCTAAGGAATAATGGAAACCTCATTTGGGTCCTCTATGTACTTGTCTTAGTAAAACCCCAACTTATGCCAGTGGATTTAGGGGACCATCTACATGAGTCTCCCAAAGGATCAAGGGAACAAAGTCAAGAAATTTTGGGTTTAGGTTTGTGAGTGATTCTGGCTGAGAGTGCGTGTAGGTGAGTGAACTAGATCCAGAACCTAAGGTCAAGTAGTACGAGGGGGACTCTCCTTGAGCTCCCTTATAGTGACCCCACGTACTAAGTGCTAGAGGTTATGACTAATATGTGGAACTTCAAGTTGAGTAAAGAAGATGGTAGAATTTCTAATGGTGATGGTTCCTTTCCTAGTTTTCTAGGAATAGTCAACAACAAAATCCTATGGCTATACCCTAGGCTACTAAAGAGGAAAAAACTAAACCTCAACCAAAAGTGAGGTCAACACCCTTTCAGAAGGGCCATTGAAAATTATTAGTAGTCATCTCTTCAATTAAAGAACATGCTTCATCAAGTAGTTTTGACATTAATGATCTACCAGTAGTAGTGTTAATTATTGACCTAAGAAATCCAACAAATCTATTATAAAAAGTTTGAATTAATAACCAATTTGGTAAGACGTTGTGTGGACACTTGATAAGGAGATCTTTAAATCTTTCCCAGACCTCATAAATTAATTCTTTTTCAAACTAACAAAAAGATGTAATATCATTTCTAAGCTTAACAGTTTTTAAAGGTGGGAAATATTTAGATAAATTTTTTTGTGATAATCTCCCCAAGTTCTGATAGATACAAGAGCTAACGAGTTGAACCACATCTTAACTTTATCATATAGTGAAAAAGAAAAAAGTCTAAGTCTGACGACATCATTCGACACTCCATCATATTTAAATGTAGCACACAATTCTAAAAAACTAGCAAGGTGTAAGTTAGGATCTTTAGTTGGTGTTGCTCAAAACTGATTATCCTGAACTATTTGGATAATAACAAGTTTAAGCTCAAATGAATTGACAGCAACAACAGTGTTTTGTATACTCAGATGAACTTCATATGATGTAGGATTAGCACAATCTCTCAAAAGGTCTCTGATGATGTTCATTTTCATTTCCAACATTACCTAAGTTACAATCCATTTTGCTAAAATGTTTGCCTCCTTTTTTAACATTCAAATTTTTCTAATAATTTTTTCTAACTCTGAATCATAAGGTACTAAATCTTCAGATGTTAAACTACGTATAAACAAACACAATAAGCAATTAAAATAAGCAAACACACTAAAATATGAAATTATTCAAATGAAACTACAAACAATTTTTTTTAGTTACAATAAAATGAGCTAACCTATAAAATAATTTACAAACACTTTTCATTACTTCCCCGACAACGACACTAAAAACTTGATGAGGTTAGATTTGTGTGTGTTAAAATATTTTTCAATATTAAAAAATACACATGACAGTAATAATAAAAAATACACAATGTAAACCAAACAAAAAAAACTTTAGTGAAAATAATTTTATCTTTTAAAACCTTTAAATTATCAAATCGCCTAATAATAACACAAGTAATACATATCATTCAAGTAATAAATGGCTCTATTGGAGTCCTAGATATCGATCCATAGAGAAGTTGGAAATTCTAATAGATAAATTCTTATAATTATAATGTAAATCACAATTACAACTATAAAACTGAAGCACTAAATTTGATTCTAAAGTATTAGAGTAAATGCTAAATAAAATGCAGTTAAAAGAACTAAGTTAACTAAACTAATTGCTAAACTTTCAAAAGTAAACTTACGCAAACTAAACAAAGTTTTTGTGATGGAGAATTCAAATTTAAGAAA
>NEWO01000711.1:370882-399370 GCA_003013225.1 Phalaenopsis aphrodite
AAGAAATTAAAATCATTTGAAAATATAAAAAATTATTTTGTGCTGAATAAAAGCAATCTTGTTCTTTACCCTCTTCCAAATGCATTAAAAAAATTTACTAATCCAGAGTTTGGTCCTTAATTTTGTGGTTAGGCTGGGAGGTTACCGGCTACCACTCCAGAGATCCCACTACTCCATCACCTGAGGGCTAACAATCTCGCATTAATTTCCAATTAACTGGACCAAATTGAGGATTTTAACCTATCACCTCAAAATCTCCAACTCTGCATCCAACAATGTATTTTTTCTTATTTATTTGCACTCAACTCCATGGATGACATCCTCTCCAATGACATAAAATGTGATTCTCACTATGTTGGAGAAATTATAGCCCTTTTGGAAAATATGTTTCTCAACACATTTTAACATTTCAATTGGCCAGATCAAAAAGTAAATGAAGATAAAAGTTCAAATCATCACAAAGTTTTATATTTAAAACAGTATAAATCAAAATTAATTCTTCAGAAAATCATATCTCAAAGTAGGAAGAAGGATAAAGAAGACTACTCAGAATTCATGAGAAGGAAACAACAAAACACGGATTTCATATATAAAAACAAGTTTAAAAAAATAAAGAAGCAAAAGACAACTTATCTTATAATTCTTCCCAAGCAAATCCCTAGAAGTTCTTTTCAAGTACTTTACCTTTTTACAAGCACTCTCAATTCTTTCTTAGAAGAGTAATGAAGAAGAAATCTCTCACCTTCTCTCTCCTCTTATAATCTTTGAAGAAAATCTCCAAGCCCTTGACTTTTTCGCTCTCTCTCTTCATTCTTTAAACTCTCTCTCTCACGCCTCTCCTTAGCCCCCTCCTTTCGATGCCCTAGACTTCCCTCTATTTTATTAGAAGTTGCCTCCCTCAAAAAATAATTCAAAATTCCCTCCAAAATTCTATCCAAAAGTCAATTCTTTTGAATTCCAAAAGGCATGTTTATTGATCCATGAGATATATCACTTGTTAAAAGAACCATCTAAAGTGTTTAGATGTATTAAATCACTCCATGAGGCATTTAGAAGAAGTGGCCACTTCAAAATTCACACAAAATTTGTTACTAATCGCCTTATTTCACAAAAAAAGTTGTTTATGGCGCCTCAGGCACTGGTTCTAAAAATTCATGCACTAACTTGCTTAAGACCACACTATTCTGGGTTTTGGTGCTTGAGGTGCCTGATGCGGATTTGTTGAAACATAGTTGTGTAAAATTTATAAAGTTGACTCCGCTTTACAACAGTGCCAAAAAAACTTGAAGTGAAATTTTATTAATAATAGTGTTCAATACTTAATGTTAGTATCCTACTCAACGTATCACTATTAAGTAATATAAGAATTTCTGTTTAAGTCCCAAATATAGATCCCACGGGGAATGTTTAAATTTGAAATGATAAATTAACTAGAAAATTCACAGAAATCAAACGAAATTACTGTCACTAATTTTGAATGTGTAAGATGTTAACAAAACTAAATTATTATCTACTAGCAAAACTTAAATGCAGAGTTTAAAACAGTAACTACTAAACTATGTTTATGTGGTGAAGATTTCTTATATGAAAAAGCATCTTTCTCACTACAATGAGTTTTTGGTGAAATGAGATGAGATAAATAGTTTAAATATGTATTGTGTCAAATAGGAGCAATTGTGTTAATCTTAGGTTTAGTCCGTAAATCGGTGGGTAGGCTAGGAGGATAGTGGCTTCCACTCTAGAGCTCCCACTTCTCTTCCCCAGATGGCTAACTCTCACTTTAGTTTTTAAACACTAAGATCAAATTGGGGATTTTTAGTCTGTCACCCTAGAAATCTCCAATTCTACACCAACAAACTATATTTCCCAATTTATTTGTACTTAATTCCATGAATGAAATACTTCTTCATGGACTTAAATGTGATTCTCTCTGTTGTAGAACTCATACTCCATTTCCCGGATCATATGTTTTACAACATATTTTAACAATTTAATTGGCCAGATCAAGAAGTAAATTAAGAGCGGAGTTGAAAAACCATCACAATTTATTTTAAATTTTAACATTGGTCATATTATCTCTTCATTTCACCATATCTCAGAGTAGAGAGAAAGATAAATGAAACTACTCAGAATTGATAAGAAAGATACAAAAAAACAAAAATTTCATATTTAAAAGAAAGTTCCTACAACAATAATAAATAAAAAACAATTATCTGAAACTCTTTCTCAAAGCAAATCCTTTGTAGCCTCTCTTAGGAAATGTAGGAAGAAGAAATCTCTTACTTCTCTTCCTCTCCAACACTTCTTAGAGAAGAATTCATAATTAAACTCACCACAAAAACTCAAAACTATCAAAATAATAACTAACTAATGGAGTTGAATGGCGTGAAATGTAGGTCTGTGAAGAGGAAAACTGAAATGAGTGGAAGAATTTGAAATGATGCGAGGGAGGGGGGGGCTTTTCTGATCAAATTTAGGCCCTAAATAGTTCCTAGGTCGGTTCTCCAATAGGTGCATCCAAAAACTCTTCAAAAAGCATCCAAGTTAGTCGAATCTTCTAGAAACAGGGTCTGCACCCACATTGGCATTGTCGGCGCCAAAGTCCATCCAATTAATTCCTTCTCTGTCAAACAGCGTCGTCGGTGCTGAACATTTTTTTAACTTCTCCATTTGACTCCAAATTTCATTCTTTTTTGCTTCCTTTATGCTCCAAGTCCTCAAAATCAAAAACCTGCAATAAATATTAAAAATATCTTCCATTAAAGTGCAATATCACAAAAAATGAGTATAAAATATGGGTCTAAAAATGCATATATTTTTGGTGTATCAAAATCCCCTAAACTTAAATGTTATTTGTCCTCAAGTAACTCTTTTACTACATAAAATTATGTCTTATGGTAAAGATTTTAACTTCTATATTTCCATATCTTAGTTCACTAAATATAATAGCATCACTTAAGGAAAACTCTAAATAACTCTAGTTAACAATAAAGATATAAGAATATTTAACAGTCAAGTCTAAGATTTTTTATTCTTTATTTTTTTCAAGGAAAATTGCAAATTATTCATAATTAAGCCACTTAGAATATTCATATGAAAAAGGAGTTCATGAAACTTTACTAATAAATATGTTATTATTTAAATGTAAGTTTAGAAAATGTAGTCAAGCCTTCTTCTATAAGTTGATTCAAGCAAAGCTAATTTTAATTTAGGCATCTCCTCAAGCTCCTCCTCACATCTTTCTTCTTTTCTTTTATTTTTCTTTTCAGGTTCATTTTTAATCCTTTTTCTTTTTTTTATATGAGGATTACTATATCTAGATAGCCTTTAATGATTTTGAACTTCACTATCCTCTTCTTAAAGTTAAAAACTTTTCACATTCCTTCACTTTATAAATTTATATTAGTTTTAAAGATTTTTCATAAAGTCTTAATCTTTTTTTCTAACATGAATCTCTAAGATTTTTTAATATTTCAAAAATGTAAATTCATTTACTTAAAATAGAAAAAACATAGTCTTATTCTATCATACCAAATATCTTAATCTCTAAATTAACCTTTATTATTTAAAAATTTACTTAAGTTTACTATATATTTAGAAACATAGAAATAATTATCTAAAGTTACCCTATAATACTAAAGGTCATGTTAAATTTTTGAAAAATTTTATAAATATAACTAATTGAGGACAAATAAAATTAAGTTTTTTTTCTTTAAAAAGGAATTTTTCTTCCCAGCAAACTTAAAATTTTAAAAGATTTTAAATGTAGAATGGAAAAATTAAGGGTTAAAGAAAACATTTAATACATAAAGAAAAGACATACCTGTTGAAGGTTCTAATTTGAAACTTAACTCTAAAATATTGCAGGAGCTAATATGAAAAGCCACAAGACTTAAAACATTAAATAACACAAAATACATATTAAAATTTGCTTAGAAAGAGTTAACTACAAATACATCCAACAAAGTACTAAAAATTAATAACTTGAACAGATTCACAAATCTAAAGTTCACAACAAAAAATACAACAGAAATAAAGCATCACAATCCACAAACAAACAGTCTCAACAATAAAGTACAATTAAGCATAAACTAAACAAAAATCTAACTAAAGCATCAACAATCATCGTCTACTTCCTCTTCTTCATCCACATCTAAATTATACTGCTGATATGGAGTAAAAACAAGGTGAGTAGGAAACAGAACTGAGTGGTCACCCCTCATGAATCTGACGATTGCGTCATCATAAGTAGCATCATATTCAAACTTCTGTCTTATCAAATCTTCAAAGTGAGCATTTTGACCTCGATATTTTACATTTATGATCCAATCTCAAAATATCTCCTTGTTGGATCATCATGTTCTCCATAAGTCCCTAGATAGTAGGGGTATTAGAGGTACCTAAAGTAGAAGGAATATCCCTGGTCCTACTTCGAGATCTCCATCCAACATGAGATTCATAAGTATTTATATTGGCAGACCCAATAGGTTTGAGAGGTTCAATCCTCTCCTCATCTAGTCTATAATCAACTCCTACCTGTTCACATAGTGTGAAGATCAAGGCAGAGTGTGCTAAACCTCTAGTACTCTCTCCAAAAGCAATAGATCGAGTGTTCCAATGTTGACCTCACTTTTGGTTGAGGTTTAGTTTTTCTCTTTAGTTGCCTAGGGTCTAGCCATAGGACTTTCCTGTTGACTATTCTAAGAAAACTAGAAATGGAACCCTCACCATTATAAATTCTACACTCCTCCTTGCTCAACTGGAAGTTCCACATATTGATCATAACCTCTAGCACTTAATAAATGTGATTTCAGCTGAGCTAATCTCTCCAATTGACCTGTATACTGGAAAAGATGGATGGAGTACGACTTGGAACAAGCTCAAGAGGGTCTTGAGCCAAATTTAGAATGCTTCAAAACAAGACTCAGTTCAGAGTCTTCAGTTTGTCAAGCTGGATATGAAGATTTCACTAAGAGATTTATCGTTGTCTAAGATAAAGAAGAAGAAGAAGACTACCACTAAGATTGATAGCACAGGGGGTAGGATAGGGGCTACCTCTACTATATTGGTTGTCTCAAATTCGGGGAAGAAAATCCTCAAATCCCTGACTTTGTATGATTATCTTTTTACCCCTTCGGAGTCCTATGAATATAATGATCATGATTTCGACTACATTTTAACTGTTTCTGGTGATAACATAACTGATTATGACCAATCTATCTTTGATCTCAATTCTCAAAACGATCCTCAAATCATACTTGAGTCCAATGAACTCATTAATAAGACCGAAGAAGACGTCGACAATACCACTTTTGACAGCGCCAGGAGTGCGGAACCAATCCTCTAGTGCTGCAATGCACCACTAGCCATCAACTGAGATCTTTCTGAGAAAGAAGAAACACCAAAAGATTCAACAATGATATCTTCAGAAGAAGAAGTTACAAAAGTGAACTTAAGGAGTGGGAGAGCATTACCCCCAAGAATAGCTCCAACAGATAAAGAAAAATAAACATTAACTCGAGAAGAGCTACCTCTACCTCCACCAGTGGAAGAACCACATAACTAAGAGAAAATTGGAACATCATACAAAGTAGATTACAACGTGCTAGCTCATCTTAGGAAGTTATCGGTCAGATTAAGCATCTACGACACTCTGATCCTATCAAAGGAGATGAGAGAGTCTTTGGTTACAACCTTGCTCGACCTAGAGATCTGTTTAGCACTATTTTTCAGCACATCCTCGGATGAAGTTTGCTCGTTGAAGGAACAATCTGGAGTGACCTTCACAAATGAAGACTTGCTGCTCAGTACTACCGACCACAATCGTCTGCTCTACATCTCCATTAATATTCAGAGAAGTGTGCTGTCCAGAGTTCTAGTTGACCCAGAAGCTTAACTCAACTTGATGATTCTACAGACATTAGCCTATTTGAAGCCCAAATGCTTACGGCTGATAAAATGATGTTAAGAGGATTTAACCAAAAGGAAGAGAAAGCCCTTAGATCAATTAAATTACTTATGAAGGTTGGAGAACTAGTGACAACCACTAAATTCCATATCATCAACACCGAGACCTCTTTCATCACTCTACTGGGTTGACCGTGGATTCAAGAACATAACATGGTTCCATCGTCTATACACCATTGCATCAAGTATTACAAAGAGGGACAAGAGCATTGCATCAAGGGAGATTTACAGCCGTTTTTAGTGCATGAAGTTGGTATTCATGAAGATGCCACCTACTATTCGCCTACAAATAAAACTGTCTTCTCTTGTGAAACTGTGACAAACAAAAGTGAAGATTTAGAAGAATTACAATGCCAGGGTCATTCAACTCTGCTTAATTGATCTTCCACCATTATTTTACAATGAATTGGTGGGGGTTCTTTTAGTTCACGCACTTGAGGTCGAGACCGGGGAAGTGGACGAGGAAGAATCAACTTAATCATTAAATGGACTAGGTCAACCATCAACATTGGTGATGAAGATAGCTTCAAAAATAAAATAATGATGACAAAATAGAAGAAACCTTAGTACAAGATATCTTTAGAATATACAGAGAAAAGTGAATATGAGATGATGTATGATCAGATAAACTATTATATGAACACCATGACTTTTACTCTGATTCTCCCTCAAAAGATCAAGAGTTTAGAGGTGAAGGAAGTCCATAGTGCTGGATCAAAGTTGATTAAGTTTTATTATGCTTCTACCTCTACTGATCTTGAAAATCATGTAAACTTGGATGACGATCCTAATGAATTAATGGAATTGCCTTTCGATTATTTTTCTCCTTACGTACAAAATTTAATTCAACATGGAAATTTGCCAAGACAAATGCCGAAAGATAAATTACAACTTTTTGAAAAATTATGGAATGTTAAAAGTTGAACTTCAAACTCGAAAGAGGGTCTCAGATTTGGTACACTCAGACCAGTCGATGATTCATAATTTTGTATGTTGATTGCCTCGATATGGGCGATGACTCTACTGATCAACTATTAGAAGATGCTCCGTCATAATTTGAGGAGGAAATTAAATCGACTATCGGTGAATTGAAGGAAATTAACTTCGGGACTAAGAAGCAACCCCAACCTACATTTATAAGTTCTCTACTCAACAATGAAGATTCTTTAGAATTTATCAAAGTTGACAGAGTTTAAAGATTGCTTTGCATGGAGCTATGATGAAATGTCAGGACTGTTAGTAGAGGTTATAGTTCATAAACTCAGCGTAGATAAAGATATGACCCCAGTGAAACAAGCTCCAAGAAGAATGCGCCTCGAAATAGAGCAGAAAGTCCTTGCCAAGGTGAAGAAATTAATAGACTCTAACTTTATAAAAGAAGAGCAATACCCCACATGGTTAACCAACTTTGTCCCAGTTAAGAAAAAAATGGACAAATCCGTGTTTGTGTCGACTTCAGGGATTTGAACAAAGCATGTCCAAAAGACAAATTCCCATTACCGATACCAAAAATGAGGGTGGACATCACTTCGACACATGAGATTTTCTCTTTCATGGACAGATCGTCGGGATACAACCAAATTAAGATGGCTCCCGAGGATGCAGCACTTGCAGCCTTCAGAACACCTTTCATGATTTTCTGCTATACAGTGATGTCATTTGGATTGAAGAATGCTGGAGCAACATATCAACGTGCAATGACAAAGATTTTTTATGATCTCATTCACAATGAAGTGGAACGCTACATGGATGATTTGTCATCAAGAGCAAATAAAAAATAGACCATTAATACAATTTGAGGATCGTGTTCGAATGGTTACGAAGATATGACCTTAAAATGAATCCCTTAAAGTGCGCATTTGGCGTTACCTCTGGAAAATTTTTGGGATTCGTTGTCCCTCATAAGGGAGTCAAGATCGACCAAGAAAAGATTAAAGTTATCTTGGAAATGCCTCCACCCAAAAACTTGAAACAACTACATTCTTTCCAATGGATGTTGGCATATCTGAGATGCTTTATTTCTAATCTCTCAGGTATGTGTCAGCCCTTCTTGATATTAATAAAAAAGAATGTCAAATTTATTTGGGAAGTGAAATTCCAGCGAGCCTTCGAGGACGTTAAGCAATATTTAATGGCACCTCCTATCTTGGCAGCCCCTGTCCCGGGGAAACCATTGACACTTTATATCATGGCCTTAGACGACTCTCTTAGAATCCTCTTAGCCCAAGTCAATGATGCGGGTAAAGAAAATGCACTCTACTACTTGATTCGCTACCTAATACCGATGGAGATAAGGTATCCGCCTATTAAGAAGCATTGTCTAGCTTTGATTTTTACCATCCAAAAACATAGACATTACATGCTTTCTCATAAGATTACTGTAATTTTAAAAGTCAATCCGTTGCAATATTTGATGATCTGACCAACACTCTCTAGAAGTCTAGCAAGATGGTCAATGATTTTATTGCAATTTGATATAACTTGTATTCCCCTCTGTGCTATCAAGGGACATATTTTAGCAGACTTTCTCGCTACACACCCACTACTACTTGGGTCCCCTCTTAATGATGAACTACAAGATGAGTAGATACTACAAATGAAATTCTCCAGTGTGCAACAATGGGATATGTACTTCAACGGAACTTCATCAGCCAGAAAGGACAAAGGATCAGACATAGTTATACTAGGCAAAGTAGGTATTGGTTTGATCTTTATCACATCAGATAAGAGTATGTTGAGGTTCTCATACCACCTAATAGAGCCATCTACCAACAACGAACCAACATATGAAGCCTTAATCACCGGATTATAGTTGTCAATCTCAATGGACATAATAGATATTATCATCTACGGTGACTCTCAGCTCTCCATCCAACAAATCACCGGACAATACAAGATTTTAAAGCCAATACTAGCAAAATATCACTGATGTGCAATGAAGCTACTGGAGTAGGTTCTCAATGTAACTTTCTACTTGATTCATAGGGGAGATAATGCTCATGCTGACGCCCTAGCAAAACTTAAAAAAGAATTAGCATGTCCCCTGGAGGATTCCATTGACATTATAATACAAGGAAGACAGGTTTTGTCTCGAATTGACCTCGACAATCTACGTAAGCTTAAAAATAAAGAAGAAATGATTACTTCGGTTGCTGATATCAATCAAGATTGACGCAGGTCTTTAATAAAATATTTGCATACGGGAAAGTTGCCAGAGGACAAGTCTGAGGCACATCACATTACAAAAAGGGCTATGTCTTACGCTCTAGTGGGTGACGTCCTCTACAGAAAATTGTTCGACTAGATGTGGCTACAATATTTGAGCAGAGTCAAAGCACAACACATTGTTAAGGAAGTACATGTCGAATTAATGTGGCACTCACAAGTCAGGACCAAAGATGAAAATTAAGATCAAGAGACTCGAATATTATAGGGCATCAAAGATGTCTAACCACATGGATATAGCCAGAAGATGTCACCAGTGCCAGGTGCATGGGGTGGTTTTACATCAACCTCTGAATGTGCTACACCCAACTGTTGCCTCGTGGTCATTCAAGTGTTGGGGCACGAACATAATAGGACCAATAGACCCTCCACCCTCCAAAGGACATAGATTTATACTTGTCACTACAGATTATTTCTCCAAATAGGTAGAGGCAATGTCGTTACAAGAGGTCACAACACAACACGTCCTTCAATTCTTCAAAAGCCAAGTCGTCTACCATTCGGAGTACCATGAAGAATAATTTCCGACAATGGGACATCCTTTAAAAGCACTAAAATCAACAATTTTGTCAAACAACATGGGATAGATTAGAGATACTCTACAATTTACTATCCCAGAGCAAATGTCCTGGCCGAAGCCTTTAATAAGGCATTAGTACAGATTTTAAAGAAAACACTGGACAAAAACAAAAGAGATTGGCACAACAAATTATTAGAAGCTTTGTGGGTCTACCGGACAACATTCAAGATTCCCACTCAGTGTACACTCTACATGCTCGTGTACGGGTTTGAGGCCATACTACCGTTAGAAATTCAGACGCCGTCTCTTAGAGTCGTTATCGCCAACCAGCTTACAACAGAAGAAAATGCAAAACTTAGACTTGAAGAACTAGAGAGTCTTAAGGGAAAATGACTAGAAGCACAACAACATTTGGAGCTTTACCAGGCAAAGATAGTACAAGCTCATGACAAATTGGTTCGCCCCAGGACATCCAAAGTTGGTGACCTTGTCCTCGTGCTCAAAAGACTCATTCTTGCATGTCACAAAATAGGTGGAAAATTAATTCCAACTTGGGAGGAGCCATTTATCGTAGGAGCCTACCAGCTAGTAGATTTCTGTGGTGAAAGACCCATGTTGCCGATCAATGGACGATACCTGAAGACATACTATGCAACCTGACATTGCTTGACATCGTTTGATTTGAAATTTTGAAATTTAAATTATTTTAGGGTTATCTATTTGGCCAAATGTATGTGACTAGGTCCAAAAGTTTATAATAAAATTAACCTCAACATAATAAAAATTTTTGAAATTGCACATTTCAATTTTCTCTTTTAAACTTGATACTCTACTAAATTAAATGAAATATATACATAAATAAATGGTTTTCTCACCAACATAATATAAAAATTTTCATTAGTAAATACTTTGTTTTGTTCTTGTTCACACTAAGTTTCAGCTCACTAATATTTTTCCTATCGTATGCAGAGAAATGTCAGGCCAGATGCTTTGCTTTTAAAGATGGCTGGAACCGCATACTCAACGAGGAAAGGGCGCCACAGAGCGGCACCGTAGACTTTGACATGGAATTTAGTCAAGTCAACTTGGACTATGAGGGTCCCCTGATGGACGTGGTTAGCCATCAGGAAAAGGAAGGGCTGCGATCGTTGCTAAGGTTCGACACCAGATTAATTCCTCATTGAAGGGGAAAAATGTGATAGTACAGTAAGACCCGATGGAGGGAACCAGTCGCCTACCATTTATGATAGCTACACTAACCGGAGGCCTAGTTGCTGCCAATGATGAAAGATTTCCAGATGTGCCGCTACGGAGAACTCAACACATAAATGCTAATTGCTGAAAGCATAGGGCTTTCCTACGCGAGGAGAGGAAACGCCAAAAAGGGGCGGAGAACATGCTCACCCTTATCCCTGAGGGGAATATCTATGATCCGGGCATGAGAGACACCTCTTCTAGCCTGCCTATTATAAAAGATGAGTCCAGATTTGTTATAGAGACAAAGATATCACCAGCTTCAAATGTTTTTTTGTACGGGTTGCCTGACCTGCAACGCCGAGATACCTGCATGTACGTCAGCTACAGGGGCATTTGTTAATGCCCAGATTGCAATGTCCTCCACCTTGAGTGCTACAGTACTTTAGAGGAATACATATCCTCTTATGATGGATTTCAGACCGTTGATTACACGATGGATGCAGAACCATATGTCACATTGGGTATAAAGCCATATATCCCGTCGGAAGCAGAGTCTACATTCTGCTGCAAACAGAGACAACACTACCCTGGATTCCCGTTGATGTTAAAATGAGGGAACATCCCTGACAGCCACCGATCATTAGTATGATAGAATACTACGAGATGAGTAAGGTAAGCAAAAGGGATTTCAAATTCTATGATAAGTGCAAGGAAGGTTCATCAACATATTAGAAGGATTGGAGCTATATACCAAGGTCTTCACCGAGAACGATGAATGAAGTATTCTCGACTGCATTTTTAATTTAAGAGACAGGGGTCGAGCAGGCCTACTGATGGAAAGAACCTATTTTGAGCCAAGAAAGTAGATGCGAGGAAAGGGCAGGATCACCATACAATGTGGCTGCTGTTACAACTTCATTAACGATAGACAAGGAAATCCTCCTGGGATTCTGAGACATGATCAGGTGGATCTGCTACCCTAATGATAAAGTGGATGATTAAAAGAATGGTCTGATGGAGCATACTGCCAGCTGATTGTATTCCTAATAGCTGTGTTATCAACATATATGACGAAGGAGACTGCATACCTCTACACATTAACCATCTTGTCTTTGCGAGGCCTTTCTGCACGGTCTCATTCATGAGCAAGAGCAACATCCTATTTGTAAAAGAAATAGATATCATTGGCCCTAACGAATTCAGAGGATCTGTGGAAATTCTGATACCTATTTTTTCAGTGCTATTTCTTAAAGGAAACGGAGTAGATGTCACCAAACACTATATTCCAGGGGTGTGACACTATAAGGTGTCTGTAACTTTTCGGAGTATAGATAAAAACAAAATGCCATATGGATTCCGACTAGACCCGGAATTGGAAGAGCTACTGTCATACGAGCTATGAGAGGGTTGCACCTTTAAGCACATGCAAAGGGAATTTCTGTCCTAGAGCGTGGCTTAGAAGGCCAGCTCAATCTTGAGCTTGCCTCACCAGAGACAGACAGTCGGAGGATTCCTTTTTACTGCATTCTTGTCGCAACAGACATGATATGAATTAGACATGCTCAGCCTATGATATGTATTTGGCATGGGATATTTTTGGATGCACTTTGATGCAATCAGCATAATTGTACTTTTTGAGGCCTTGGCCTACGCTCAATCTATAACACTTAATGGAGCAGATTAATGAATCTCTTTCATACATTTATCTATTTGCTCAATTGCCATTTTAGGTGCGATAAATAAAACTCACGAACCATACGTTGGTTTGAGATTACAATGAACAAAGAACAAAACAACAAAAATTTGACGATAATAAAATTTATATATATATATATATATATAATAAAAAAATTCTCTTTAAAAAAAAACAATCAACCAACAAAAATAAAAATTTTGGAAAAAACATATTCTTAAAACTAAACATGATAAAAACAACAAGAAAATAAAATAAATCTATTGAGTTGATTCACTCGACTTCGGGGTCTCTTACTCTTTGCTCGCGCAGCATGACCATCCTTGTCTGCACTAAATCTCACGAAATTTCACATTTCTTCCTCGATAATGTCAACCTTTTCACATAACACATATCTATGGGTCCAACACCACAAATTCTTTGTAAATTTCAACTCTCATTTCAGAATCAGCCCCTAACTTCTGATTCCCTCGCTTTGAGGTCGGTCTCTAAATTCCGATCCTCTTTTTGAGATTTGATCCTTAAATTTAAATTCTCATTTTGGAATCAGTCCCTAACTTCTTATTCCCTTACTTTGAGGTCGGTCCCTAACTTCCGATCCTCTTTTTGAGATTTGATTTTTAAACTTCAATTCATGTTTCAGAATCAGTCCCTAACTTCTTATTCCCTCGCTTTAAGGTCGGTCCCTAACTTCCAATCCTCTTTTTGAGATTTGATCCTTAAATTTCAATTCTCATTTTGGAATCAATCCCTAACTTTTGGTTACCTTGCTTCAAGGTCGGTCCCTAACTTCTGATCCTCTTTTTGAGATTTGAAGTTTAAATTTCAATTCTTATTTTGGAATTAGTCTCTAACTTCTGATTCCCTAGCTTTGAGGATGATCTCTAACTTCCAATCCTTTTTTTGCGATTTTAACCTCAAATCTCAATGCTCATTTTGGAATAAGACCCTAACTTCTGATTCCCTCACTTCGAGGTCGGTCCCTAACTTCCGATCCTCTTTTTTAGTTTGATACCTAAATTTCAATTCGCATTTCAGGATCAGCTCCTAAATTCTGGTTCCCTTCTTTTGAGGTCAGTACCTAAATTCTGACTCTCTTTTTGGAATCGATACCTAAATTTCAATTCCGACTCCGGGGTCAGCACTGACATGCTGGTTACTATTCTCTATAAATACCTAAAACTTGATAACTCAAACCCACTCTCTAGTCCCCAGGGAGAGTTCCTACTTCTTGACATCAATCAAATATTCACTTGTTAATTCCCCATAAGAAAAAATAGCACACACAAATCTACACCTCCTTCTAAGTCTGTTGACTAAGGAGTTTGTATTGATTTTGTTGATCTCGTCAATCAACGCCAATGCATGCAGTGTGCTTGCCCATCACACCACGCATATTGGGGGTTCATTTTTTGACCTCACTTTTGGTTGAGGTTTAGTTTTTACTCTTTAGTTTCCTAAGTTCTAGCCATAGGGCTTTCCTGTTGAATATTCTTAGAAAACCAAAAAAGGAACCCTCACAATTAGAAATTCTACACTCCTCCTTGCTCAACTTAAAGTTCCACATATTGGTCCTAACCTCTACCACTTAGTAGGTGGGGTCAATATAGAAGAGCTCAAGGTGAGTTCCCATAGGACTGCTTGCCCTTAGGGTTGACCCTAGGTGCTGGAGTTAAGGCACTCACTTTCACTCACTCTCACTCACAATCCCTCACAACCCTAAACCCAATATTTGTTGACTTTGATCCCTTGATCCTTTGGGAGACTCACGTAGATGGTCCCCTAAACCCACTAGCCCTAGGTTAGGGTTTATTTAAGATGAGTACATAGAAGACCCAAATGGGGATTCCATTGGTCCATAGCTTATGTAGGGTGATTGATACCCCAACCCTACCAAAATACCAGATTTGACCTTTCACCCCCAACCCTACCTAAATTACCTAAACACCCCCAAATCCCAAATTTGGTCAAAATCCTCAAATTCAACCAAAATATCCAAACTTGTTCAAAAATCATTTTAAACATTTTTAAAATACCCAAGTAACCCAAAACTACCCAAAAATTCCAAATGTACTAAAACACCACAAAAATTTCCAAAACTACAAAAAAAAACCTTAGCACCCCAAACTTTTCCAAAACATCCAAAATCACTCCAAATGTTACCAAAACCAATTTAGAGCCTTTAATTGAACCTAATTTGACCAAAACCCTCGAATTTCCTTTAAAGACCAAATTTCCCCAAATTAACCTCAAATGTCGATCAATTTGGGCCCAATTTTCTTAAATATCAATCCTAAACTTAAATTCACCTTTCATATGACCAACTTAAACTAAATACAAGCTCAATTGGCCCATTCTTTGAGCTCAATTTTGATCTAAGTCAAACCCCCAATTTTGGCAACATGACTTAATCTCACCAAATTGAACCCCATAACCAACTCAATTTGCCAAAATTTATGTTGAAAACTCTTCATAATATTCCTACACATCAAACTTGACCTTCAATTGGCCTTGTTAGAGCATCAATTTCATTTAATTTTGACCCAAGTTCAAGAATCCCAAAATTTGCCCCAAATTGGCTGTCTCCAAATTTCACCAAATTGAATGCCTTGGCCCCAAAATTGGCACCCAATTTATGTTGAAAACTCTTCATGACATTCCTATTGACAATTTTCAACAATCAATTTGGACTTAGCCTAAGCTTAGCCCAATCTAGACTCAATTCTAGCCCATCATGCCCAAAGTGACCAATTTTCCAAAATCCTTCCAATTGAACCACTAATTGAACTCAAAATCATTTTAATCGTTCACATAAAATGTTAATTACAATCATCTACATAATGATGATCAATTAATTGGAAGGGTATTGGTTGAATTTTGGAACATTTTGTTGTAGAGCCCAAGTGAGGAAGAACTAGGAGATGTCATGGATCCAGAGGGGAACCTCGGTGACTTCCCATGTTATCCTTTTATTTGGTTTCAATTTTAAGGAGAAATATTTAGGTGTTTCATCTTGTCAATTTTATTAGTTAGGGCTTACATTCGTGTGAAACGATCACACAAATAGTCTGAAAGATGTGAGGATTTAGGTCGTGACAGATGACAACCTCAGAATCCTAAGACAAGTTAGGGCTTATATTGTATAGCAGGGCTATACAAAAAACCTAAAGATAAGGTGAGGATTTACGTTGCATAAGCAAGCAGCCTCAAATTCCTATGGCTTTGTTGTTTATATCTAAGGAAGGAAGATTGGTTTAGCTGAGGAAGACAGGTTTTGATGTTGAAGATGGTCGTGCTGCCCACCATGCTAGCTCCAAGCACCTTGCCGCGACGAGTTTGCGTTTTCTGGTGTGTCAAGTTATAATGTCAAGTCAGGTGGCCCTATGGTTGAAGTTCCTTAAATTTTATGGCGGCATGTTAAAGTTGATTAGAGCGACACCGGTTAGGATCCCACGGTTCTCACGTTCCGACACCACTATTTTCTATTGGATTCTTTCAGTCCAAATGAACTTACTAAACTCAACTTAATGAGTTTTATAATTTCATTTAGACCGTGGAAAGCCTCGTTAGCAATCGTAGGTTACCTCCTCCGAGGGATTCCCGATCATCCAGTAGAGACGTCTTAATTTAGTTGAAGTTGTAGTTTTGTGTGATTTTTGTGATTAAATTTTGAGTTGTTTTATATTTTTAATGTTGTGGGGGTGAATTTTATCTTGGTTGATTTTAGTTTTAGTTTTGGTTTTGGTTTTGGTTTTATGGCTATCATAACAGTTTTAGTTTTCATGCAGGGTAGCATCGTTGTGTAGCATGCAAGTTTTGCAAGTGTAAAAGTACAGTATGAAAATACAAGAAAGACAACGCTGAAAAATTGTAAAAGCGTACCTGGCGAGTCTTCTCGTTCCACTGCCTGAAACTTAAAAGGCATGTTAAGGCAGTTCATGTAGAGGCAAAAAGGTGAGGTTCTGGTAATTTTCCTAACCCTATGTCATATCTTGGTGGGTCCTTAGGATTTTAATTAAGGATTATTTTGTCAAGCAAAATATATTGTTGGTGCTACTCTCTTGCTGCCTGATGGAAAATCCCGTGCTACTCTCTTGCTGCCTGATGGAAAATCCCGAGTTTTTTTAAACTTATTATGTTGCTTAACAATTCATCCTGTAAACACCCTAATGCTCAATGAACATTGATGTCTCAATTATCCCTAAGAATAGGGTAAATATCATTTGTAATTTTAATTTTGAAAATTTTGCGGGTGAAGACCCTTAAAGAGGCAAGTTAGTGTTATTGGAACACTTAACCAAATTTTTGTTATAATTGGGCTTGTAGTGTTTGAAAGATGTCTTAATTTTAAATATGTTTACCTTTCTAATCCTTATTTAAATGAAACTTGATTTAGCATGAATCACTACTAAGCCCTTAAGGCCTAAGTGAGTATCTTAATTAATTTTGAAAAAGGTTAAGCTTTAGGTGGTCATGATTCATGATTTTAATTTTATTTGAAAATCAAAATAGAGGTATTAAATTGATTAATTATTGACTTCAAAAGTCATACCCCTAAGTCCTAGGTTCATTTTATTTTAATAAACTTCAAAATTCTAATAATTTTTAGAAATTTATTAACTTATCTTTTCAATTAAGAAAGTGAGGTTGGTTTCTACCAATTAACCCCTTATGTTTCAAACAACCAACTTAAGATCAGAGGTTACCCATTTCCCTCCTTGAATTAAGCCTAAATGTTAATTAAGGCTAAATTTCATAAATTACACATTTTCCCCTAAGACTCCAACACTTCATAATTTGTCAAATTCAATTCAAATAACTTTGAAATTTTTATCCTACCTCATTCATAGGTCAATTAAGACATCAAAGGAGAAAATTTGATTTTTCAAATTTTAATTTAATTTACATAATTAGTTTCATGCAAAATAGGATTTTCTAAAGAAAATTTCTAACTTAACTAAGGTAAATTATAATCCCTTGAAATTTTTACTGGAGCTAGACCTAGACCTGAGAAGGCTTTAGACAAAATTTCATTAATTTTAAATTTTTATTTGAATTTTAAGAATTATTTTAATTTCTGGGGTATTTATTAAATATAAAATATTTTAAATATAGAAAATTAAGTTTTGTATTTTTGAAAATTCCTCCTAAGGTCATAGAGCTCAAAGGAAAAGATTTTATTTTATTTTTGAATTTTATTTGATTTATTGGAATTATTTTTAGTGAAAACTCATTTTTAGCCTTTAAAAATTATTTTTAAGCTTTAAAATTCAATATCTTTATTTAGAAAATCACGAAAAATATTCCAATTATTTCTAAGTGCTCAGAAAACAATTTAGAATATTTTCATGAATTTTATTTTTTATGAGTTTTATGGATTTTTAATTATTTAAAAATTTAAAATAGGTTAAAAATTAAGTTTTTATTTTAAATATCATTTTATTTTTGGAAAATACTCGTGCTCTCAAAGAACTTAAAAAATAAGTTTTTATAAATTTTTTAGTTATCTTTTGATTTTTAAAAATCATTTAAGTGCCAAAATGATATTTATCTTTAAAAATCAACTTAAGTTATCAAATGAACTCAAAATACTTTGAAATTTTTATGGTGAGTTTTCTGGATCATAAATAACAGTAAAGAACAAAAATCAAGTCATTTATATGTCTATATCTTTCAAAACTAATTTTCTTGATAATTTAGAGTTTATGAAACTTAAGTACAATTTAAATGACTTGACTCATAAAATTATTTCTAAAAGCTCCTCTGGTCATGGTGGACCTTCCAAAATTTTCTTGGAATTTTCTAATCAACATGCTAATTATCATGATTATTTTATGCAAATAAAAGACACAAAATTGAAAAATATGGATCTCTATCGAGAAACCTCCTCTGACTTTAGAAAAATCAGAGGATGTTCCCTAAGATAGAGACAACAACATGCTAAAAATTCAAACCATGATAATATTCCTACATGCATGGAAAATTAAAACATTCAAATCAGTGTTTAATTAATTAAAAACAAAAAATGCATCAATTGTGCTTAAAATTATTTGGGCTATTTCAGAGGGAATTTTTATAGGGCTTTGGCTTCTTTCTCATTTGTGAAGGTGTGGGCACAAGTAATTGAAGTTTGGTGGACTGTGGAAGTGTAATGAGCTCTGTCCTAGTTTTTGGCAGAGGTTTGAGCTCAAAATTGAGCTTCCACGGTGGAATTCAGTTGGGGAAGATGGTTGGATTGCACTGAGGCGATCTCAGAGAAGCTCCTTGAGAAGTTTAGGGGGCTCTCTTTAAGAAATTTTTCAGCACACCTCCCATGGCCGTGGAGGTGAGTTTTTATAAAAATGACCATGGGGTGGCTCTCAAGGCAAATGTTTGGGTGCATTGTGGTGCTTATGTAGAGGGCAGAAGAGCTCTACAATTTGGTTTGGCTGAGCTGGCCTCTAGGTTTTATTTGGGGAAGTTCCATGGGGATGGCTCTTGGTTTTGAGCTTCTCCGGTGGCTAGGCATCGTAGGTTGACGTGGCTAGGTGCTCAGAGCATCCAGTGGAATCTGTCAAAGCAACTTAATGCAATGAGGTTTAGTTTTGGTATGGGTATCTTAAGCATGTGTATCTTTGGGAATAAAATCCCTTAAATAGGGGGACTTTTGGTCCATGGCTTAGTTTAGGTGGTTATATGGGTTTTGGCTCAGTCTTAGGGTCTAACCAATGGCTGAAGTGGAGTTAATTTGATGACTTTAGGGTAGTTAGACCATCTTTAATGCATGGGTTCAATGTGGGTTCAAGTGATCAAAGTTTGGGTTTGTGCTAGTTTAATCATGTCAAATGACCCACTTGATTGATCAACATTATGTATATGATTGTTATGAACATTTTTTGTGAAGGTTTGAAGTGATTTTGAGTTCAATTGGTAGGTCAATTTGAGGGATTTTTGGAATTTGGTCAATTTTGGGTATGTTGGGGTAGACATGGGTCTAGATTGGGCTACCCTTGGGCTAAGTCCAAATTAAATGGTTCAAATGATCAATGGGGATGTTGTAAAGATTTTTTGTGAAGGGATAGAATTGAAATTTTGGGGTTAAGGCCTTCAATTTGGTGAGATTTTGAGACATGGCCAATTTTGGGCAAATTTGGGGCTTTTAGGACTTAGGTTGAAATAAAATAAATTTGAGGTGTCACCAAGGCTAATTGAAGGTCAATTTTTATGTATGGGGATGTTATGAAGATTTTTCAACACAAATTGTGGCAAATTGAGTGGGCTATGGGTTCAATTTCGTGGAACAAAGTCATAGGGCCAAAATTGGGTTTTCGGTTTAAATCAAAATTGTGTCCAAATGATGGACCAATTGAGCTTGGATTTGGCTTAGATTGGTCATATCAAGGGTAAATTTGAGTTTAGAATTGAAATTACGGTAAATTGAGACCAATTGGCTAGACATTTGAGGTAATTTGGGGAAAATATGGGTCTTTAAAGGGCAATTCGGGGGTTTTGATCAAAGATGGTCAAATTGGTCAAATTGAGTCATGTGATAGTTGAGAAAAATGAAATTGGGAATATTTGGGATTTTTTGGAATTTTTGGAATCTTTGGAATTTTGGGCTAAAGAGGGGTATTTTGGTAATTTGGCCAATTTGGGGATTTTGGGTAGTCTGGGTGATTTCAAGTGTTTGAGATGATTTTTGAGTCAAGTTGGGTATTGTGGCTAGATTTAGAGATTTTGGCCAAATTTGGGGTCTGAAGGGTATCTAAGTAATTCGGGGAAATATAAGGGCAAAAGGGTAGGTTGGGTATCTTGGTAGAGTTGGAGTGCCAACTACCATCAATAAGCCATGAACCAATGGAAACCCCATTTTGGGTCCTCTATGTAGTGGTTATAGCTAAACCCTAGCCTAGGGCTAATGGGTTTAGGGAACCACCTACAGAAGTCTCCCAAAAGTATCAAGCGACTAAAGCCTAGAAGTTCTGGTTTAGGATAATGAGAGATTGTGAGTGCAAGTGATTGTAAGTGAGTGTCTTAGCCCTAGAACAACACCCAGTGTCAACCCTAAGGTCTAAAAGTCCTAAGGGTGAATCATCTTGAGTTTCCACCATAGTGACCCAACGTAATAAGTGCTAGAGGTTAGGACCAATATGTGGAACTTCAAGTTGAGTAGAGAAAAGTTTAGAATTTCTAATGGTGAGGGTTCCTTGTCTATTTTTCTAAGAATAATCAATAGGAAAGTCATATGGCTAGACCTTAGGCTACTAAAGAGGAAAAACTAAATCTCAACCAAAAGTGAGGTTAACACACCTAAGCAAGCTTTTTCACCCATGACTAGGCCCTGACCTCTCCTCTCCGGCCATGGCTCTAAAATGACCCCTTCATAGCCAAAAGAGAGGTGCTAAAATTTTCTCAAGGAGATCCCTTTAAATTGCTCCCATAACCTTTTCGAGACCTCATCATTGCAACCCAACCACTTCCTTGCCCTAATTTCCCTTATCAGAGTTCATTTTTTTAGCTCAAATCCTTGTTAGAGACAAAATGGAACTCTCCACACCTCCACAGTGCACAAAAATCAAATTAAACTCACCTACACCTTCACCACAGTGAANTCAAATTAAACTCACCTACACCTTCACCACAGTGAAATAAGATAAAGCCCCCATTACAGAGAGCATCTACACTAGACTTTGATCAACACCCAAATTTGAATTTAATCAAATTTTCGGTCTATACCTTTCACCATGACCAAAAGCTCAATCCCTAGCCTCCTTGGACCTCCACCAACGTGTTGAACACCTTTAATTGAATTTTCCCTTCTCAGAGCAAAGGTATTGAACTTCCCCTCTTACCGAGCCTATTTTGATTCTCCATGTGATTAGAGTTAGTTTAATGCTATGTTTACCATATGGATATGTTCATCACACTTAAACGAGTCCATAGGATCAAACCCGAGATCATTTGATTGAGAAATGAGGGAGATCTTAAGGTTTTAGGGTTAAAGGTTACGAGCTCACATTATTTGGAGATGATGACCGTTATCCATTGGATCGCGCATCAAATGGAGGGCTCTAACTGCATCGGATGGGAGCATGGTTCATAAAGCGTTGACTGCTCAGATGGCGGTACCGAACTAAAAAATGTTGCGTGGAGCTTTGGAGACACCAAGGATGATGTGGCACCACGCTGGATAAGTAGAAAAATAGGGCTTTATTTTATTTATTTAATGGCTAAAAGTTCAAAAATCTATATCTTGGTGTAAAAAAAATAAAAAAATAAAAGAAAAATACCTTAGTGCTCAATGAATAGAGGAAAATAATGTGGAAATGGTTTGAAGTTTATTTGATGCATATTTTATTTTTAAATAATTAAATATTATTTTGAGTCTCTTAACTCTCTATGCATGTAGACATTTCATCATAGCTTAATATTTTGGCATGTTGTCGCCTCTATCATGTGGGATATTCTCTGATTTTTTCAAGGTCAGAAAAGACCTCTAGATAGAGATACATTTTTCTCAAGTTTATGTCTATTATTTACATAAATTAATCATAATAATTAGCATGTTGTTTAAAAAAATCCAAAGAAATTTTGGAAGGTTTATTGTGACGAGAGAACTCAATGAAAAATTTTTTTATGGACCAAGTCATTAAAAACACACTTAAAACACAAAGAAAATTAATTTGGGAAAAATAATCATCTGAATAACTTGATTTTGATTCTCTACTATGATTTAAAATTCATAGAACTCTCCATAAAAATTTCAAAACATTTGAAGTTCATTTGATAACTTAACTTGATTTTCTAAGTTAAATGACATTTTTTACACTAAAATAATTTTTAATAATTAAAATATAACTCAAAAAATTATAAAAATTAGTTTTAGGAGCTCTCTTTGATGGGAAAATTTTCTAAAAATAAAATTGTAATTAAAATAAAAACTTCAATTTTTAAGCCTATTTTAATATTTAAATAATTAAATATTAATAAAAATCACAAAATTGATAAAATTCATGGAAATGTCCTCAATTGTTTCCTAAGCACTTCAGAGCAATTGGAATATTTTTCCTAATTTTTTTTAAGTGAAGATATTGAATTTTAAAGCTAAAAATAATTTTTAAAGGCTAAAAAAGATTTTTCTTAACCTTTCACTTAAATAATTCTAATAATTCAAAGAAAAGTCACAAAAATGTAAAATTTGTATCTTTTAGTTTTTTGACCTCTGGGAGATTTAATAAAAATGCAAAACTTAATTTTTCACATTTAAAATATTTTATAATTAATTGACACTCCGTAACTTAAAATAATTCTAATAATTCAAATATAACTCAAAAAATTATGAAATTTGGTCCCAATTGTTTTTTGGTTCAAGTCTACCTCCAGTGAAAATTTCAAGTGTTTAGCCTCTGCCTTGGTAAAGATATGGAATTTTCTTTAAAAACCCTATTTTTTGCATATCAATAATTATATAAATTAAATTAAAATTTCAAAAAACACATTTTCTCCTCTGATGTGTTAATTGGCCCATGATTAAGGTAGGATGAAGATTCTAAAGTCATTTGAATTAAATTTGATAAATTATGGAGTGATAGAGCCTTAGGGGCAAAAGTATAACTTTGAGAATTTGGCTTTAATTAACATTTAGGCTTAAGTCAAGAAAAGGAAATGGGCCACCTTTTTTTATCATAATTAACATATTTGGATGACTGAAATACAAGGGATTAATTGGTAGAAACCAATCTCATTTTTTCCTAATTAAAGGATAATTTTTTAATTTCTTAAATTATTAAAATTTGGAAGTTTAGTAAATTAAATGATCATAGACTTAGGGGTATGATTTTGGGTGCTAATAACTCATTAATAACCATATTTGATGTTCAAGTGACACTCAAATGTTTTGAAGATGAATTATTATCACTTAAAATTTAATCTCTTTCAAAATGACTATGACATCCACCAAGGTCTTAAGGGCTTAGTAGTGACCTAGCTAAATCAGATTGGGTTAAATGAGGATTAAAAAAGTGAATGTAATTAGAAATTGAACACTACAAGCCCAAGTTAAAGCTAAGTTGGCGAAGTGTCTTAATAGCATTTACTTACTCCTTTTAAGGGTCTTCACCCACATAATTCTCAAATTAAATGACAAATGATGATTACCCTACTCTTTAGGATAATTGAAACATCGTTACTAGAGATATTTACATGATGAATTATTAAGCAACATAATAAGTTTAAATGAGCTCGAGAGTTTTCACCAGGCGGTGAGGGGAAGCATGGACCTACTTTTTTTCCTGACCTGTTGGATACCTCGGAGGTCTACTAAACTCACTATGTCTTGCTTAATAAGATCATCCTTAATTGAATTAATATGGTCTCACCAAAATATGATTTAGGATTTGGTAAATCATCAAATGCCCTTATTTTTCCACTTTACATAAAATGCCCTTACATGCATTTTGAGTTTCAGGTGGTGGAACGAGAAGACTCATTAGGTACGCTTTTGCAGTTTACAGTACCGTCTTTTTTTCTATACTTTCCACACAGTATTTTATGCTTACAAAGCTTGCATGTTAAATAACGATATCACATTGCATTAAAACCAAAACTGCTAGGGTAGTCGTAAAGCCAAAACTAAAATCAATCAAGATAAAATTCACCACCATAACATTCAAAATATAAGACAACTCAAAATTTAATCACAAACATCACAAAAACCACAATTGCAACTAAATTAAGACGTCTCTATCGGATGATCGGGAATCCCTCAAAGGAGGTAAACTACAATTGCTAATGAGACTTCCCATAGTCTAAATGAAAGTATGGAACTGTTTAAGTTGAGTTTAGTAAATTCATTTGGACTAAGTGAATTCGATAGAAAATAGTGGTATCAGAACGAGGGAACCGTAGGATCCTAACCGGTGTCGCTTTAATCAACTTTAATATGCCCCATAACATTTAAAAAAGTAAAACCATAGGGACATCTGATTTGACATCATAACCTAACATTTTAGAAAACTTAAACTCATCATGACGAGGAACTTGGAGCTAGCATAGTGTGCAGCACGATCATCTTTAACAACAAAACCTATCTTTTCTAGTTAAACCTTTCATTCCTTAAAATTAGACAACCAAAGCCATAGGACTTCAAGGTTGTATACCTAGTGCAACATAAATCCACAACTTATATTTAGGCATTTGTATAGCTTTGTTGCACAATTAAGCCCTAACTCGTCTTAGGATTTCAAGGTTGTTGTTCGTCATCACCTAAATCCTCACATCTTCCAGGTTATTTATGTAATTGTTTCACATGAATGTAAGCCTTAAATTAATAAAATTGGCAGAATGAAACATTCAAATAATTTCTCCTTAAAAATGAAGCCAAACAATAGGATAGATTCGGAACTCACTGAAGTTCTCCTCGGGATCCATGACATCCCCTAGTTCTTCTTCCTTTAGATTCCAAAAATAAAATATTCCAAATTTGAGTCATTCCCCTTTCACACCTCTTTGTTCGATTTCGTTGAAAATTTCTATCCTTTTGAACTCCTTGAAGATAATATTTCCTAATTTTTATTTAGAGTTTTTTTAGGTGACTTCGGTTATCTAAGATATAATTAACTATAGGGGCTTGCCATTATAGGAAGCTTGTCCGAACCCAGCTTAAAATAAACCCTATTTAATTCTTCATATTAAATAGGGGAAATTTTCGACAAATAAAATAGTTTTGCAGACCGAAGGGATGTCATATATTTCTTAATTTATTTGATCGAGCCTCATCCTCAAGTCTTATGTTTATCCTTCGAGATAGATACAGGGTTTGAAGTATAATGCTCTTTCATTTAAACTGTGAAAAGTATGAGGTCAGTTTGATTTCATATTTTTCTAAAACTTATATATATGTAAATTAAAATGTCCTTCCGAAGCGGGCGATGAGATTTCTATTCTGATGACTGAAAGCTTCCAACGGGCAACTCCTCGAGCCAAAAAATAGTGCCGACATCTAATAAATAATAGAGCCTACATCTATCATTTTCATCTGTTGGATACAAAAGTTCAAGAAGGCTCTATCCCTTATAACCTCACTAAGATGATTTGTTGATATCATTCCTCCAGAAAAAAAGTAATGTCAGGCCTTAGATACTACATTTAACATAGAAAGAAGAAAGCTTACCTCAACTCTATTCTTCACCTTCTAGGTTCCTCTTCCAAACGTAAAAAAAGAAATAACCTCATCCAAGGCCTCATTCGTAGTAGAAAACGATTTATACTGGTAGCTATACACATCTTCCAACTGATAAAATTCATTAATCTTCCTTGGAGTAAACTCCACTATTTTCCCTTGAACAAACACATAATCTTAAGAAGTCTCCTTAAAATTTGCATAGAACTTAAGAAGTCTCCTTAAAATTTGCATAGAACTCCATCACTACACCAATAATCACCTCGACAGAAAAGTAGCAGAAATTCTCCCACTGCCGTGCATTGATTAATCTCTCGACTTCTCCTCCCGAATTTTTAAATCCTCGATCCGGAATCACTTTTTTAGTTGTACGTAGACTATTGAAACAAATGTTGGCCTTGTAGTTGACAAACTTATGATCATCAAAATCTACTTTCGCTTTCCTTTGCTCATTCTAGGTTCTATAGTAAATCTACAAAAAATTTGATAAAATTCAAATAAATTCCCAAAAATTCCAAAAATTTCAATGTGAAACATTTTAAACTCAAATATACCAAGTAAGAGTTCTTCACCAAAGGATTTTCTCAAAATCTTCTAAAAGAATCTCAAAATTTTGGATCTCGGCAATGTAAGATAAATCCTTGATGAAAATAAAAAATTTGGAGTTTAGTGTAGCTCTTACCTAGAGAAGATGAAATCCAAACTTTTTTTTGCCTTAAAATTGCCTCAAATCCGAGCAATAGCAAGCCCTAGGTGCAAAAACCAAAGGTTGAAGGTGACTCAAGGGGTAAAAATGGTGTTTTACTGTGCAAATCATGAATTTGAAGGGTTTTTGGGTTGGTTCAGGTCGAAGGCGCTATCAGCGCCCATGTCGGCACCGTCGGTGCTAGTGGCCAAAAAACTCTTATTTTGATTTTTTTCAATTTTCAATTTTCTCTCAATTTACTCCAAAGTTTATTTAGACTTTTTGAACATTAATTTTCATCTAAAAATAATTCACAAACAAATATTTTCACAAACAACACCAAACTAACTTTTATATATAAAAATACACTTTTTACAAATACATTTTTCTAATCACACTTCCACATCCTAAAAGCAAACTAAATTATAATTCAGCGTCAAAATCAAGCCACAACACTAGAACGCTGACAAAAAACTATACACATAATCAAAGTTCTAAAGCAAAGTAAAGTAAATCAAATCCACACAATTACATTAAAACATAAGTATTTTAAAATAGTAGAGAGTTCAACTTCTTCAATAAATCTTCGTCATCTTCAATATTTTCTCCTCCTCTAATATCTCCCATAGATTGATAATGGATATACCAATTGTAGAAGGGTCGGTACGGGAATTGATCGGTCAAATTTTCATTGATCTATCCATTTTTCTTGAACATTTGCAGCAATCCTGCTTCAACTGTCTCAATATGGTCAAAGTTCTCTTTCATTCTCCAATCTAGGTGATCAAAAAGATAGTTAAGATTTTCTATTGCATTCATAATACTCTGTAGTTATCTTTCTATTTTCTTCATTCTCTTCTCCAAAGTTATTGAACTTCCAACTGTTGGTGGCAACAATGGTGTTGAAACATGTGATGAATGATCCAAAATACAATCTAATGCTTCATTTCCATTCCCTATATAATTTTCATCAATAGAAATCATGGGCTCCCAAGGTAGTAGAACTTTTTCCCAACTTTCATATGGAACTTGAGATTGATTGCAAAGTAGAAAAATTGTAGAGGTTGCCCAAGGCCATATATTAGCTCATTCATAATAATATCCATAATAGATTTAAAAATAAGTGACCCTACATCAATGGGTTTTTCCATTTGAATGCAATAGTTTAAAATGACACTCTCTCTTGTAACTCTACTAATCTTCATGGTAGAGTGTAGTTTTGCATATATAAAGAAATGTCATTATTTTGAATTCGCATTAAGCAGCAAAGTAGAGAAACTAATGTATCCCTCATCTCTAATTTCTCGATTATCATGTTCATCCGTCAGAAAATTATATACTTGCATCATTTCTTTCGTTGGGATAAAGTTTGTATAATGACATATTGAAGTGTCTTCTATCATACAAATCATTAATTCGAGTCAGAGTAAAAGGTGCAGCCTTACCTCGAACGAAGACAATTATTTGGGTAATTACATGTAAGTTATCATAAAACTCCTTTACAACGGGTACTACAACTGCAGCGGTAATGTAGCACAGAACTTCCCAACACCTCTGTATAATGATTTTATCGATTTGTTAACTTGAATTACTCACTCTATGATTGACAAAGCCTCCCTCCTTAATTAGTCTCTTCTTCATGATGAACTTTTCGTATAATCTTTGCGCGTCAAAATTGATAAACTTTCTTCTATTGAAAACTCCATACCTTGAAGTTTTTATGGAATTGGAAGCTATGGAATTCAAAATTAGGAAGTTTCTGGATTTCCAAGTCAATTTTTAGAACTTTAAAAACACCTCTTGGCACTTATTGTAGAACAAAATCCTGCCAAAGTTTGCCAAAACCATTCAGCACATGGAAAATGCTCTGGACGTCGTCGGCGCCATGGTCCTTTAGGCGGGCATCGTCGCCGCCAGAGGCCAAGTTTACGTCTAAAATATTTTTGTTCAATTTAATTCTAAATTTTTCTCCAATACCAATATTTATCTTAATTTATGATATATATAATTGTGCAGGACTTAAAAAATACTATTATTTTCTA